>JAVCKT010098393.1:0-10777 GCA_032273925.1 Rhynchotus rufescens
TCCCACATGTCCATTTATACTGGGGATAAAAGTTTCTGCAGCTCTATCCTTTATCTATGTTCTCCTTTTTCTTTTTATAGAAAGAAAAAAATTCATAAAGGAGAACATAATTTAAGGTATGAATAACAAAGGAAAGGAAGCAGAGACTCATTCTTTGTATTGTATGAACCACATCAGCACAATTTGCAAACCTGGCCTGGTTCCAGAAACCGAACAAATAACTCACAGGCAATGTCTGCATTTTAGACAGGTAGGCAGCAGCCCATCTCATCAGCTATAGTGACCATCTCTTAGCAGCCTTGTCACCAGCCGTCTTCCCATCCCGTACGTGCCCTTGTGGAGGACATTTTCCACAGCCTTTTGTTCTGGGAGCGAGCCGTCCCTGGCTTCAGTTACTGGCTGGTTTCTACCTTCTCCCAGTTCGTGGGTGTTTTGCTGCTGCTTTTCTCTTGTGTTCCTGCTGTTCCTGAAGAGGTGCCATGGCCTCGCTTGGCGTTATGTCAGTGTGGGCTTGGAGTAACTGCTAGAAAAATAGTGATGTTGGTTATTTGCAAAACTTTGGCGAGGAGGGGAGCAGTGGAAAGGAAGGGGAGCTTGGCAGCAGTTTGGTCCGAAACGCTACGTGACGTCGACACTTTGGTCCATTGTCCTGGGGCTGGGGTAGGAAACGGCAGATGAAACACTGTGAAATCTAGTGTTTACCAAGCAAATCTTTAACACTCATACGCAGTATATTTAGAATTCAAAGTAGATATTACCACTGCACTTTTTTTTTAGCTGCATTACCTTGATCTGCACCTTCTGTGTTAGCTACTAGCTAAATATTAGCTAGAAGCTGCTCCGTGGATAATAGGGAAATCAGAAAGATATCAATATTGGTCTCTGTTCCAAGACAACAAACACTAATCTACTTTGTCTGTATATTTAGTTTAGCAGCTCCAGTCTATTATACCAGTTCAAAGAAAACCAGAAAGAACTCTACACTGACTCCATTTCCTGTAGTAAATTTACTCCATTTTTATATGGGTTTATAAGGTCACAACTGAGTCCTATGAGTTCACCGTGATTGGTTCCATAGACAAGAAGAATAATTCATTGTTAAAAAAGAAAAAAAAAAAAGATATTTTTCCTTTGGCACTCTGAAGTATTTGGATATACTTCCAGTAGGAAGTATACTTCCAGTCATATCCTATACTTATACCTCTCTCTCTCTCTCTCTCGCTCTGTCTCTCTCTCTATATATATGTGTGTATATATATCACACACATACACATATATATATGAAGTGTGTGCGTGATATGCATATGTACATACACACACACAGATATATATATATATTAAAGGCAATTATTGACCAACAGATCTAATGCAGATTTAATGCAGGAGCCACTAAGATGGTGGAGTTATGGGGCTGGAGCAGGGAAAGAGAGAGCTGTGGGAATATGGGGAATGGCTTTATGTATCCTTGAGGAAAAATAAGTCTGGGTGGATGTAATTACAGTCTTCTACTACCAGAAGGGTAGTAGCAGGGGGAGTAGGCATTAAAGGGGATATTTCAGTAAATGTAAACTTCTACCAAAAACTCTTTGTAGGCATGTGATGCCACTGAGTTTAGTGTACTGCAAATTAGCTATATACCTAGGTATTGGCAATACCTATCAACTGCTAGAAGAAAGCCAAAGTAAGTAATGTTTATCATATATTCACAGTGTCAATGTTCTTGTGATTCCTGAATATATATCTCACTCCAGAGTCTCTGTTCTGACAGTGGCTAAGAAACAAATAAAAAGCTTCAAGTTTAAAGTCAGAAGCTCAGAAGTCATTTCAAATTTCATGGGAATTGTAAATGTCTCAACAAATTTCAGTGGCTCCTTAACACAGTAAAATGAGAGATTATTCCAATGTCTCTGTGTAATCAATTTCAGCTTTTCTATGACTCAGACTATGAAACATGCAATAATGAATTTTTCACTGTTGGCCAAGAAGAAAAATAAGGTAGTGAATCTTAGCATGATGTGAAATATTATTACAGGATAGTGATGTTTATACTGAGCTTTTTAAAATCCTGTTAATATAAATTAACTGAAATGTAATAAGGCATAACAGGCTTGATGTTGGGATATAAAGAGTTCAATTTCATAGTTTGGGAGGCTGGTTTGTTTGTTTTTTGTAAATTACACTTTTGGATATTAAATCAACATGACATAAGCCAATACTGCTATTTAGTTTGCTTTGGTGGTCTTTGGCACATAGCGCAGTAGAGCCTAAAGGGCTTCAAGAGTTTCAGGCTCTCCAGCCTCTAGGCCGTTGCTGTAGATGTTTGGACTGCAGAGTCATTTTTCGACACCTTCACGGTAGCCTGCAAAACTCAGAATGTGAGCTAAGCCCAGCCTGTGAGACAATTTTAGACAATTTTACTAGCTCCAAGTAATCCAGATGTGGTAATAATACTTCGAAAAGAGGTTATGGGTGAATAAAGCACTTTCACCTCTCCCAAATATCAGTGATAATACCATTTCACTCAAACTACAAGGTCAGGTGCATGTACTGGGTCATATTCTGAAAGCATTACTCGTTACCATAGCTATTCCTAGAAGAAATCACTGTTCCTCATTTTCTGGCGTTATAGATTTGCAGACTCTGTTTATTACCGATGCTTATGTGTCTAGATCAAGCTGAGGAGAACAGGTATACATGCAAAAAATAGGCACTGCAGAGCCTTAAATCTGGGCATTTGGTCCCTTTATGGAATGAAAGGCCAGCAGCATAAGGCTGTAATTCCCTGCAACCAACATGGAGAGAGGTGGCCACCACAGGATGATATCCACAACAGCTGGAAAATCCGAGAAGAGGGTCAGGAGCCTTTGTGCTCCACAAGAAATTGCCTTGGTAATTGTGTGAGTAAGATGCCTTGTTGGCACCATCAAGATTCATGGAGACATCTGCCTTCCTGCAGGATTCTTGGTCCTGGTTCTGCTGTGACCTGGATGTCTATCAATGCCCATTCCTTCAAGGAAGTGGTTATGGCTTGCTGGATTTGTTTGATCCTTTTGATTACAGCCTTTCTGTAGGATGCAGGCAATTTGTATTCAGTTCACTTCTCAACATGAAAGAACCCAAGTCCACATGTCCTACTTCCAAGACAACAGCTTATCCTGGAAACCCTTCCTTTCCCTTTTCTTTTGAATATGTATCACCAAACAGAAGTTATCTGAAAAGAGAGAAAGGATGAATACAAAGAACAGAAAAGCTTCAGCTGGTAGGTCAGGAGTCTTTCCTCATGGAAGATAAAGCTGTCACTTAGTGACAAAGACATTCTGCTCAGAGTCAGTTTCGTGCCTTCAGGTGGAAGAAGCTGAACATCGGGCTGATAAACGATTCAGAGCATTGACAATCCTCTGTCCTACGGGAAAGCAGGAGCCACCATGGAATCTGTCCAAAACTTGGAAACTGGGTGCACCATGACCGAGTGATTCCTGCTACTGCTCTGAGCTAATGCCCTGCCTCTAGGTCTTGATGGAGTTGAAGCAGAACTGGCTGGTGAGCTGAGGCAGTCTGGCCCGAGACTGTGCTACACCCAGGAAGTGGTGCAGCTCAGGACACTCATTTTTACATTTTCATGTGGAAAAAGTAGGTATTTGTGAAATTGGTTCTTCTCCAGAATGAGGAAGCAATCAACAGGGTCTAGGATCAGGTACCTAAATCCTGCAGAAGTCCTTTCTGATCTCCTTTCTCTGTCCCTTTGTTCAGCTCAATCTGCCTCTCTCATTGCAAGTATCCTAAGAGAGCACTGAAAGATCTTTGAGGAAACAGTGCTCTGAAAGCATTTGAGGGGGGAATGCTTTCAATTCTGCATTAATCACAGAGCTGTCTGGTCAAGAAACTTTGGATGAGAGTGCTGCTCGTTTTAGACCTCAGTGATAATAGCTGCTTTTGAGGCTGTGTAAGCTGGGCTGTAATGACCTTTCAGTCTGGGCATGCTCGGCCAGGACATGTTACTGGAAGAGAGATCAGCGCTGGCTCTCGTCTGCGGCGTTGGCAGGCGCTCCCTAGTCCCTCATGTCTATTTTCTTAGCTGCTGGAGCCAGAGAGAGAGAGCTGAAATGAAAGTTAGGGCTGGCAAGGAAAGGGCAAGGTGTGAAAACGTTAATCTGGGCTTTCTAATCACAGTTACGGTTATAATTAGAGGTACGGCAAAGATAAAATATGCAGCACGCCCGAGGGACTGATATATCCAACTGCTCCCGGATTGTTATCTGACAAGTTAATTAACCGCAACAATGCTGAAATTCATACTCAGAGTGATTGCTTGGGACGGGATCTGCGCACCCTGCGCGGAGCAGCAGGGAGGGAGGAAGGGAGGAAGCAGACAGCAACTTTAGGGAGTAAAGGAAGCTGAGAAATTAAAGAACAGTTTCTCAACCAGAATGAGGGCATTCGGTCTAGTAACTTCTGCATTACAACTGATGCTGAAGATGAATGAACTCCATCTGAACCACGGTCGGGACGCTGAGCACGCTTAGAGGATTGGAGCGCTGCAGGGGACAAAGAATTAAACTTTGTGTAAGCAGCAGAACCATGATGCATATTTCTTTAGGGTAAGCAGAACAAGGATCCAAATTTGGCTTTCTAAATGAATAATTGGCTAAGTTGTAGGTGCCCAGATGTACTGAGTTGAGTATCTGCAATTAGATGATGTCACAACTGTTGGCATGTCACGCCAAGTCCATAGGGCAGAGGAATTAAATCCTTTATTCAAAGAAGAAGAATGAAGATGTGTAACAATATGACAGTTTCTGTCTTGTGAGAAATGCTGACGTGACTGCGTTTGACACAGAGCTGAGATAACGAACAACTTTTGACCTGTAGAAAACATCAGCCATGTAGAAATAGTTTTCTGGAAAATTCAGGTGGGTTTCAATACTGACTATATGTAGCCCAGTTCAGCAGGGCACTTTTGCCATGTTTTAGTGGCACGGGCCATGCCGGCGGCCTGCCCTTGCCCACCTTTTGGGCCCTTTGCTGAAGGCACTGCAGCAATTGTAGTTCCTCTCCACACTGGATAGTAGCAAGGCTCTGTTACAAGATTATGAGTTCGAATGATCGGGTCTGTCCATCTCAAGTGAGGAAAGTTGAACTCAGGCCCATGTTGTCTCCTATCCTTCCTAAGTAGAGTTTGATGTGTATGGTTGGGTGGTGCAGAAAATTTGAAAGAGATGGCAGGTCTAAGGGAAAATCCCAGCTGTAACCTCATAACTTGCCTTGGCTATGTGCATATACAAGCATTGAAGGCAATTTTTATAGTACTTTTTCAACTTTTATGATTTTTTTAACTACATAGGTAGGTTGATGCATCTCTTGTGTATCTTGTATTTTAGCAGATGTTTACTATTAAATGAGCTGCTTAAAATGTTTGGCAGGTTTGTGGCAGAGGTTCCTTTCTGCAAGTGTAAATGTTTGGGCTGTCTTCACTTCCTAAATAATTTACGATTAAATGAGAGCCTCTCCTCTGAATTGAATCTTAGTTGTAAACAAACGTTAGGCAACCCCCGGTGATGATAAACAAAAATAAACAGCCCTATAAAAATGCAAATTGAGTAAACTTATGTTTTCTTCTGCTCTTAGATAAGCATCTCTGTTTAATTATAATCTTTTCGATTGCACTGTTTATTCACCTGAGAGCATATTCTCCTATCTTCATAATTTGTTTTCTTTCAAGCAACTAGTATACCCTGTTCCAAGTAGAGATCTGTGAGGAGAACAGAGATTAGGAGGCCAGTAGAGCCCTATTTGTTTATTGTAGGCAGTAGAAAAAGCTCAGCAGGTAGCTTAACCTCTTTTAAAGATTACTAAATGTGGCTGTATACAGACCATGAGTAGATTTTTATGTTTATTGGAACAAAGGAGGAGAATGCAGTAGAAGTAGTTAAATGCTCATTTTCCTTTTGCCTTATTGGGTATTTCCATTCAGTGAGAAAAGCCCACAATGCCTGTAGACCAAAATGCAGTTTTGGAGCAAGAACTACATCTCACAGGCCTGAATCAAGCAAAGTTCCCAGTAATTCAGAGGGAAATCTTGCTGCAGGAAGGATTGCTTTTTTTGGCTGCAAAACATAAAAGCCAAAGCAAAACATGACTAATTTTGACAGGATTTACTCTCTTTTTTTTCTAACAGACCTTTTTATTTGTGCTTGTGACAAGAAATCTCCTCCTTCCAGCACAGCCACAGAGCTTTCTTTAAAACCTAAAAATTGTTACTGGCTTCTTTTCAGCTGCTTCTCTTGACGTCAGTGGGCAAATCTGCCTCTTCCTGAAACTCATTAAAAGAGGGGATCTGAATCTTATAAACATACTGAGAAATGGAGAGATCTCTTCAAAACAAGAGAGAAGAAGCTCCCATATCAGCAGGTACCTGCTAGCCCTGCTCAGCAATAGGGAGAGGTCTGGCTCTCGGATAGGGACCCCTCTTCTGTGCTGTTGTCTTCTGCTCCAAAGCATGCAAATTACTTCCAAAACATTCAGTCACACTGAGTTAAATCTAAACAAAGGCAAGTCCTGTCAAGTCAAACGAGGAAGCAGATTCATTTTATTACAGAGTTAAAAAGAAATCAAATATTTGCTATAATTTCATATTCCCCGTGCAGAAAACCGTGCAGGCACGATGGCTGTTTTTCCCCTGCTGCTTTCATGCTGAAGGAGAGGCAGAGGGCAATCCAGGACATCGGTAAGTGGCTTTTCTTGTAACATGAGACTTCCATGCCGCAGCACGCATAGGAGCACAGCATTTCTGTGCAGCTCAGCACAAATAATCCTGCAGCCACGATCGTACTTGGCTATTGCTGGGAGGGCAGTAGGGCTCCTGTGACTTCACGCAGGGACATGCACACAGCCAGGCTGCTCTGCCACACGGGAGCCTGGGGAACGGGCAGATCTCACACCGCTCCGCTCACGCTTCCCAAGCCCAACCGATTGCACTGCTTCAACATAAAGCCCCTTTCCTGAAGATACATGCTGGCGTTTATTTGACTCTAAATACGTAGCTTGCTTGCTTTCTGAAGGCATAGTTTAAGCTTGCGGCCACCTGGGGGTAAAAGTTGTATTCTTTACGTTGTTCAGATCCATGCAAAGTCCTAAAGCTTTGTGTGCAGAAGGGAGAAATTCAACATGAACCTCTACGCTCCCCAATAGTCCAGTTGGGGGCTTTCCCTGTAGGAACGTCCCAAGGAGCTGTTTTAATGTTATTAACATTAATAATGATGAACACTAGCAATTATTGACACTTGGACCAATCAGTCGTGAGGCTTGAAAGCTACTGTAGAAGTAAAGATAGATATGAAGTATTGGACATTTCAACTTGGGCATGAGGCACGTGTCTGTCTTGGTTGGTTTTATTGGTATTATTTTTTCTACAGCAATTCATTTTGTATGTAAAAAGGCAGCAGTAGCAACAGCTTCAAGGACACTAATTCCAGTCTCCCTATTCCTTGAAGAAACTTAACACCATAAACATGACTCTTCACAAAGTTGTGCTGTGATCTGCTCAGAGATCAAGTGTTTCCCACCCCTCACCCGGCCATATATCTCTATTTATAATAAAGATGTAATATCTTGGCTGCTGTCACCACTGCAGCTCTAGCAGAATGAAGATGTCTTCACAACAGGGCAGGGTTTTAAGGAAGTGAAGGTGTTAGTCTCACAGACTATGAAGCTACACTTCGAATATTTGGTTTTACTGAAGTTATCCACTGACTTGTATTTGTTCCCTGGTCTAAATTTGCAAAGAGAGCAGAACCCCCCGAATTCTCAGCAAACAACTGAAAAAAAAGGTTCTACAACATGCTCAACTAGATAACTACTCCTTTAAAAAAAAGTTCTCACTTCTGCCTTGAATTTCTTTTGAAGTCATGGTTGTCAGGAGCAGTTCTTCCCGGCAATGAATGCAGTTTATTTGGACTATCACAGAACCACCCTAAGAGCAACTGTGAGATCATTAGTGAGAAGGGCAGCGTTTGGAATCCCACTCATTTTATATAAACCCCAAAATAGTCACACATGGAAGCCTAGCTACTTCCCCAAGTGCCTTAGAAATTCTTTCTCTTCCCTGAGTTTCTATTAGAACCATCATTAAACAGTTAGCAGAAGAGAACAGGAAAATTCCCCTCAATCCTTCTAACAACTCTTTTCTATCTCTGTAAAGAATAAACAATTTTTTTTTATTCTTAAGTCTCATAACCAAAGTCAGTCACTGGAGTAGAATGAAGTTTAACTAATTTTTAAGCCTTTATTTAAAAAAAAATCATCCAAAATCATGTACAGAATGACTGAATTCCCAGTAAACCCTCTGGGGGGACCCATCACTGTTACTGCGTTTCATTTCTTTCTCTCCAATAAGCTGCCAGTTCCAGCAGGAAAACAATTCTCTTCCAGGCTCTCAGTACACAGGGGGATTCATTTCTCCAAAGGATTTATATCAGTTCTGTTATCTATAGTTCCTCTCACTCTACAGCTTTTGTTGCTGTAACTTTCCCCAGGGACATTCCCCGGCGCTTCCTGCTCTAGACATTCACCAAAGCCAAAGAAAGCTGAAGTTACACCCATCACTTCCTTAGAGACAGATTCCAGGGAGAATGCATAATTTCTTGGGTTTTGGCTCACTGTGACATGCTCAGGTTTTTTGAGCATTAAGCCTTTTAACATGGTCTAAATTTATACCAACAAAAAGATGAACAGTATGTGAGACCTCTAAAGCAGACCTACTGTGGTGCTCCCAGATACGTGCACTGGAGAATGCAGTGCCTCTCACCTGATTGAAATTTTCTTTTGGGTCATGGGCATGTGTGTTTAATTAGTAAAAGCTGAAAGAAGGCCCCAAGCAGAGGTGTTGTTCTGTAAATCATTAAATTCTTAAGTCTCGATCTGTAAAGCAAAGCAGGTTTGGACTATTGCACTTCTGCAGAGCCTTGCTACCTTCTCTCTCAAGATTTAAGATCTTTAGGAGGAAGGAAGCCTACAGAGGGTAAGAAATATAGAGAAAATAAGAGGTAAAATGAACTGCTGACCGAGGTAATGCACTATTTCTTTAAATACGTCTCTTCTTCAGCTACTAGAAACTTATTTGTCAGTTTTAAAAGTCTTTATAAAGAGTAACAATTACCTTACTGTGGGAAAGTAGTCTAAGCACAGCATTCTCTTTCCAGTTTGCACTAGCAAAAGCTTTTTATGGCTATTTTTACAATGATTTCAGGGTAAGGTATGTTTGCAAACAATGTTTTTTTCCACCCCCCTTTCAAAGACCTTTCGCCAACCATTTACTCATTCTCTCCTCTCCCTTCCTTACTAAGAATTTCTGCATGAAAACAGACTCCATTTTGAGTCCTTGCTGTGGGTTTTCTCTTAACTGTATGTAGGAGAACTGACCTTATTTTTCTTTTCCTAATCCCCTTGGAATGCTTGTTGGAAAACCAGTTCATTCTGAGACTGTCTGTGTTTGATGCAACAGGAACAGCCTAGAGCTATAGGAGCTGCAGAGGTCTCGCACAATTGCTGAACTTCCCCTGAGTTAGAAATGTTACATCTACCAGAAGATACAAAATTCTAAGGGTCACTAAATAATAAAGAATGGCCTGTAGGTATTTAGAACAAAGATTAATAGATAGGATCCTTTATCTATCTTATACTAAGTATCCAAATTCTGTAAGTTTTAAGGTATTTTGTCACTGCGCAGCTTAGCAAATTTCCTCAAACAAACGTTTTCAAAATTGGCAATGCCTCCAGAATGGCAAGTTACAAGTTACCAGTTTGGTCTACTTCATCTCTGATGTTATTTCTAGTGAATCAGGTGACTTTTGCTCTCAGGCATGAAATTTGAAAAGCTGTGAAGCCGGGCAAGTTTTCTATTAATAATCCCTTTCTTATGGCGTAAAATACGGACAAAACTAACAACCTAACACCAGTAATATAAGTGTTTGCAGCATAGCTTTGGTTCTTGCAATGGGGCTTGCTGGGGAGGAAGCTCTGGGATGCTGAAGCAGCTCCCCAGCACTAGCTCTTACACAGTTTGGTTCCTGCCTGTCTTGTTCTTTGAACTGGCATCTGTCTATTGGGACTGGACCCAGCTGCCAAAATCCATCTAGGTCCCCTGTATCTGAACGGTGACTGGTGGCTCTTTGTAAGTCCCCATAAATGAATTGCTGGATATTTCCTGGGACCTTGCAGCTGAGGTTCTGCAGTGGAGGCCAGGGCGCGTGAGCCTGCCTGGCCGTGGCACCTGAGTCAAGTGTTGTCCATCCAAACTCCACCACTTGGCTGATGAAGCCGGTAGGCTGCTTCGGTCTTAGTCTCACGTGCAGCAAAGGTGGGAAGACCAAAGGTGATGGTTGTGCTGGCGCGCTGGAGCTGCCGAGGTAGTTGCTGCTGCCGGAGCTCCGTCCCTCACGGGCGGGAGGAAGGAATAAACAGCGGCCACAGGGCCAGAGCAAAAGGTCATCTGTTGTCCTTGAAAGAAACGGGTGATTTTAACCATTTATTTGGCCCTGTAGTGGGTGGGGGGGCGGAAAAAAACAGCAATAATGATTTGTCTAGAATTTTCCGCTTGCCTGAGCAGATAGCTAGTTTAAAAATTAAATAAATTGGCTTTATGGAATGAAATGAACCCACTAGAGAGATGGATAATACTGACTTTTGGAGATTCTTCCTCACATATTTTTCTCACATGATTTCTGACCCTTCTTAGTACAATTATTTTCATTTATAATGTAGCCATAAATGGTGGACAATA
>JAVCKT010098394.1:0-10776 GCA_032273925.1 Rhynchotus rufescens
GTCACAGCCAGGGCTCTGTCCCCGCCCCCTCGCACAGCAATGGCCTCCCCAGAACTTCCCCAGGTGGGAGCCCAGTCCTGGCCCAGCAGCTGCTCAGCACAGAGGAGCTCAAGAGCCCCCAGTGCGGCAGGGAGCTGCTGCTGCCCTATCAGGTGCTGTGGGAGCAGTGACGTCACAGTCAGTAGGCAGACCCAGTTGCCGTGGCAACGTTGCAGCCTCCTGCCCTGCCGGCAGCTCCGCCCTCCCCTGCCGCAGGCGGCGCCATCTTGTGGGTGTCTCGTGGGGCGTCGCGGGCCCTGGGGGCAGAAGGGCCCTGTGTGTGGGGACAGATCGGGGCGCGGGGCGGGTTGGCTGCCAGTGTGTCCTGGGGCCTCCTGTGCCCATGGGAAAAGGAGGGTCTGCACCCACGTCAGCAGGGAGACTTCCCCGGGATGGGGCACATCCCCGTGTGTCCCCTGGGGCTCAGTGGGTCCCTGCTGTGGAGATGGCAGCACCAGGGGGAGAGCAGAGAGATTCCCCCGTCTCCTGGAAGCCATCACCTCCCGTCAGGGATGGGATCTTCCCAAACTGCTGTTCCTCATCTTGGACCTTAAGTGCTCCCTGTGCTTTTCTGTGTACTTTTCCCCAGGACCTTGGAGCCGTCCTGGCTCCCTGTCTGTCTCAGGGGGCTGCACAGCAGAGCCTGGAATGTGGTGCAATGCCGCAGGATCCACATTTGTAGTCAAGCAGCAGTTTGTGAGATGAGCAGCTCCCTGCTCTGCACTGATGAAGCTGGAGAACATCCCTGTAACCCACCTGCCTGCTCTTCCTCCTCTCTGCAGAGTCCTCTGCAGAGAAGGGAGACCCCCATCCCCTGCAATCCTGTCCGAGATGTGGCTTTCCAAGGCACTGCAAAGGGAAGGCCTTGACTCATTCCTTTGGGTTGCTTATTCAGTCTCCAGCATCTTGTTTGTGGCACTGTGAGTCCTGCTCTGCACCCTGGTGTCTCTTTCCCTCCTGTCTCCTCTGTTTCTGCTCAGTCTCCTCTCTGTCCCAAGGCCATGGGAGGTCTTGTTTTAGGGAGCTGCCTTGAAGCTATGGCAGGTTGTGGAGTTGAAGGCCTGATGGAGGAGGCCTGGAACGTGGCTGTTTCCCTTGTCCTCTTCTGCTGCCAGCCCAAGGCTTCAGGAGAGTCCAGTACTTCTGGTGTTGGTGGGCTGGGTTTCCTTGGAGATGCCCAAGTGCTGCTTGGGTTGCTCTGAGCAGCAAAGAGAATCTCCCCTCTCCAGCAAATAGCACCAAAGGGTTTTCCCTGCTTTCGTAGAGCAGCAGAGGCACGTATGGGATTGCCGAGAGCAGCATGGCTCACATGATGGCCCAGGAGCTCTGTGGCTCTCCCATTCCCACATGTCCTGGTCAAATGGGCACTTTCTAACCTCTCCTTTGCAGCAACTAGCTGGACATTGTCAAGCTGCAGGATTGGGAGTCCTTCTGTTCCTCTCTGTTCGCTCAGAGCCCCTGGTGCTGGTCAGCACTGCAGGCAGTTTAAAGCTTGCTCTGGCTTTGCAGGAAAGCTTTCCCTTGTGGACAGGGAACCTCATTGGTGACATCTTGGGCTTAGCCTACAGTCAAAGAGCATCATTATTTTTTATGGAAATATTTCATGCTTTATTTTGTTTGTTTGGAGTTGAGAAAAATATCCTGTGTCTACTTTCAACTAGTTCCCTAAGGAAAGCAGTTGGGAGTTGGGCAGATTAACTGTGCCCTCTGTTGCTGGAGTGGTGGAAGCCCCAGGTGGCTGCTGAGAGAAATAGCAGGTTGTGGAGGGGAGGGAAGAGTGTCCATGCACGGCCTGATCTCTGGGACCTGCTGTTCCTACATGTCCAGACTACATTGGGAGTCACTCTGCAATGATAGGGTTTGGATTCACTTATTCTGAAAGGTGAATATTAGTAATAACAATGGGAGCCTTTAAAGGGAGAAATTCTTGTATGTTATTGATGTCTCCACCTTTCAGCTGCACTCCTGAAAGCTCTCCAATTAGCCATGCAAGCCTTGATGAAAATTACAGGAAGAGATAATGTTGGTCAGAGGTTTTTGCTTTTTAATGAGCCCCATGGTGTATTTGGTGCTGAGCCCGCGAACGTCGATAAGTTAGAGGAAAAGACTGAACAAAGTGTTGACAAATTCAAAATGAGAAGCAGCCTTCAAAGTTCTGTAGAGCCTTAATGGTCCCACTGCTAGTTGTTATCAACAGACATTCCCTAGGGGCTGATTAGAGGAGAAAACTGTAGTCACTGCTGACAGGTAGGCAGAGGAAACATACAGGTGCCTCTGATGCTGCGTCAACCCTTGATGTGTTTTATGAGGCCCAATGTCCCAGCTTGGCCAGGGAGTTTCTAGGAAGGGAGATCCTTTCCACCACATGTTTTGCCGGTCATCCTGGGAACAGTGTGTCGGCTGCAGGGTGTAATGCTCAGTGCAGGACAATGTTACGACCCCTTTCATGGTGTGAGCAAGGGAACACTGAGGCCCCAGTGTCTCCTGTGAGGCATCGGGGGTCAGTTCACCAGCCGTAGGCAAGAGGATGCCAACGTCCTTTGGGGTGTGTGGGCTTTGGCCGTGCCCTTGGCTGTCCCCAGCAGAGCCCGTCATGTGCTGGCCCCTCCCTGCGGCTCTGCCCGTGCAGCCTGTAAATGCCAAGCCTGCCCCTTCACTTGGCTTTTGCGCAGTATCTCCTTTCCTTCACTGATGTCTCTCCATCCTCACAGGCTCTTCCTTTCAACACAAAGCCAAGGGACGATCCTGGCCTTGAATATGCTAGAAACATGGTGGTTGTGCTGTACAGGCCATGCATGTGGCATGGCCAAGTAGATCTGTTCTTACTGCATGAAATCAAGTGTCTGCAGTGAATTATGAAAGGTCTTTGAAATGCCTGGATCTGCAGAGGTTTATATGAATGGAGCTGTAGGGTCTAAAAGCCAGTGAGATGTCAGATGGCCCAGAAGATTCTCCACCTGGCTGATGCTCTAGATGTATTTGGGCCTCCTCATTGCCCTGCCAGAGAAAGCAGACACTTGCACAGTCTTGGAGCACCATGGCCCTGTCTGAAGTCCAAAAGGATTAGTGCGCATGTACAGCTGACTCCTTCCTCCCATCTCCTCCGACTACAGTGGGTGCTTGGACAGGAGCTGCCATGTAGTGAGCTGTTTTGTGCCCCACAGATGCTGGGCGAAGGGAATCTTCTTGTGAGGTTGTTCAGTGTGCTGGCATTAGATGTGCTGCTGTAGTCCTCCCAATGAGGAAATGAACTCGCGCTATTCTTGGCCCTGTGCATATGTTACAGAGCAGGACATGTCCACCTCTCATAAATAACCATTCTCTGATGAGACCAACTGCAGTATCTCAGTCTGTCTCCATGGCTAAAAGAGGAACTATCTGTGATCAATTTGTGGATTTGAGTGACATTTCCTGAGGTATTTGCCAGGGGGACCCTTCAGTAGCTTTCGATAGCCATCAGCCTGGGCGGTCCGTGATCATATGGAGAGAGCCTGTGGCTGGCCCTCTGGCCCTGATGATCCTGATGGCCTGTGACCATCCTCCACGGGTCAAGGAGGATTGGGTTAAGGATCACTTAGGAAAACTAGTCACCCATAATCCTATGGGCCCAGATGGGATGCAGCCAAGAGCGCTGAAGGAAGTGGTAGGGGTTATTCCTGAGCCACTCTCCATCATCTTTGAGTGGTCATGGAGAGAAGGGAAGCTGCTGGAGGACTGGAGGAGAGCCAGCATCACTGCAGTCTTCAAAAAGGGCAAGAGGGAGGAGCTAGGGAACTACAGGCTGGTCAGCCTCACCTCTGGAAAGGTGATGGAGCAGCTCATCCTAGAGAGCATCTCTAAACATGTGAAGGAGTTTTTCAGGAGTAGTCAGCCTGAAAGTCAGCCTGGATTCACCATGGGGAAGTCATGTTTAAAGAACCTGATAGCCTCCATAATGGGATGACTGGTTGCCTGGACGAGGGGAGAGCAGTGGATGTTGTCTACCTCGAGTTCAGCAAGGCTTTCGACACCATCTCCCATAATATTCTCATAGGAAAGCTCCAGAAATATGGACTGGACAGGTGGACAGTGAGGTGGGTGGAGAAGTGGCTGGATGGCAGAGCTCAGAGGATGGTGATAAATGGAGACTAGTTGGAGGCCTGTGGCCAGTGGTGCCCCCCAGGGGTCAGTACTGGGCCCAGGGCTTTTCAGCTTGTTCATCATTGACTTGGATGAGGGCACAGAGTGCACCCTGAGCAAGTTTGAAGAAGATACCAAGCTGGGTGGAGTGGCTGACACTCTGGAGGGCTGTGCTGCCATTCAGAGGGACCTGGACAGGCTGGAGAGCTGGACAGAGAGGAATTTCATGAGGTTCAACAAGGATAGGTGCAGGGTGTGGCACCTAGGGAGGAATAAGCCCAGGTACCAGCACAGATTAGGGGTTGACCTGCTGAAGAGTAGCTCCTCAGAGAGGGAGCTGAGAGTTGTGTTTGACACCAAGTTAACCATGAGGCAGCAGTGCCCTCATGGCTAAGAAGGCCAATGGAATCCTGGCTGCATCAGGAGGATGTTGCCAGCAGGTGGAAGGAGGTGATTCTGCCCCTCTACTCAACTCTGGTGATGCCACCCCTGGAGCATTGGGGGCAGTTCTGGGCTTCCCAGCACAGGAGGAACGTGGAGCTTCTAGAGAGGGTCCCGCAGAATGCAACCAAGATAATGAAGGGACTGTAGCATCTGTCACATGAGGAAAGACTGAGTGAGTTGGGCCTGTTTTCTGTGGCCCACAGAAAGAGAAGGGGGCCCATCTTCAAGAGAAGGTTGAGAGGAGCTCTTATCGATATGTACAAATACCTGGGAGGAGAATGTAGGGAGGAAGGGGCGAAGCTTTTCTCAGTAGTCACCAGTGATAGCACAAGGGGCAATGGATACAAGTTGAAACTTGTGGGGAAAGAACTTCACTGTGAGATTGACAGATTCCTGGAACAGGCTGCCCGGGGAGATTGTGCAGTCTCCTTCTCTGGAGGTCTTCAAAATTCGCTTGGATGCCACCCTATTCCATGTGCTCTAGGTGTCCGTGCTGAACCCTAGAGATCCTTTCTAACCTTAACCATTCTGTGATTCTGCGATTCTGTATGCTCTGATGGGATCCCCTCTCGCCTTCCCTGCAGGTTCTACAGGCCCAGCTCTCTCTGCCTCTCCTAACAGGAGAGGTGCTCCAGTCCCCTCCTCATCTTTGTAGCCCCACATTGCACTCCCAGGAGCTCCCTCTTGTCCTGGGGAGCCCAGACCTGGACACAGGACTCCAGAGGTGGCCTCCCCTGGGGCTGAATAGAAGGTGGGAACACCTCCCTCCACCTGCTGGCAACACGCTTCCTAATGCACCTGGAGAGACCATTGGCCCTCTTGGCCACAAGAACACATTCCTGGTTGATGGTCAGGCTGTAACCTTCTAGCACACCCACGTCCCTCTCTTCAAAGCTCCTTTCCAACCTTGGGATCTTCAGGGCATGTTCTTCTTAGGAGCACCTTGGGCCTCAAGGACTGCTCTGCCAGCAGTTTGCAGGAGGGTAGGCAGGTGTCACAATGGCAACTGGAAGTCGGAGAGGGCCTCCAAGAGAGAAGGCATCTTTGAGCAGAGTGAAACTGCAGGTCGCCTTGTGGCAGCTCTTCTGCATGTGAGCAGCTTCAGGACCAGGAGCAGCTTGCAGCCTCGCTGGCTGGCTGCTCTACAGCAGCTCTGCCAGAAAATGAGCCTTGTTCAGTCAATGTTTGGAAGCATCTGGTAGGCCAGCAGCAGGTCCTGTCACTGCTGCTGGTTGGGAGGTCCCATTGCCTGTGCTCCAGATTGGACAGGAGCTGGTATCAACAGGTGCAAGGCTGTGAGGGTGACCATGAGCTCTGCTCTTTTTGGAGTCCTGGACAGACTAGCAAGAGGCACCTGGTGGGAAGCTGGCCCATGGCTGGGACGGGCTCTGAGGCCGCTCCTGTCCCAGCAGCAGCGCAGCCAGCAGCAGGGTCTGGTGCAAACACGCGGGGAGGTCCCTTGTGTGCGAGGAGCTGCCGGGGCAGCAGCAGGCGCTGCCTGGGAGGCCAGGCATGTCCCAGCAGCGGGCAGGGACAAGGAGGCCATTGTGGGGACAGTGCGGGGAGGTCCCTTCTCTCTGCAGGGCTGGCTCTGTGCTGACGCGTGGGCGTCGGCTGGTGAGGTCACTGCTGCCACAGCCCCTGATTGGCCAGGCCAGGCAGATGGTTGTGACGTCAGCAGCACCTCCCTGGCCGGGGCGGTTCTGCCGAGGAACCTGGTGTCCCTGCAGCCTGTGGCAGCAGCAGCCCACGCTGGGCTGTGCACATGTGAGGGCCCCGCTGTCCCAGGAGCTGCTGGGCCAGCAGGAGGCTGATGTTGGGGTGCTGGTGCTGAGGTCACTGCTGCCAGAACTGCTGAGGGACCAGCAGCAGCGTCGGGGACGAGAGGGTTTGCTGAGGGTGCCCCATTGAGGGATTGACACCTGCGGAGCTCTGCAGCCATAGAGAAAACCAGCTCATTAATCAAGAGGAGGAATATCACAGAATCACAGAATCACAGAATCACAGAATCACAGAATGGATGAGTTTGGAAGGGACCCCTAGAGATCATCCAGTCGAACCACCCATATCAAAGAGGAACATCTAGAGCATGTGGCACAGGGTCACATCAAGAGAGGTTTGGAAGATCTCCAGAGAAGGAGAATGCACAGTCTCTCTACGCAGCCTAGTCCATGGCTCTGTCACCCTCACTGGAAAGAAGTTCTTCCTCATACGGAGATGGAACTTCTTGTGTTTGTCCTGCCACTGGCCACCACCAGGAAGAATTTGACTCCATCCTCCTTATATTCTCTACTCAGGTGCTTATACATATTGATTAGATCGCCTCTCAGTCTTCTCCAGGTTAAACACGAGATGGTGCACTTAGCACGATGAATTTGTGCTGCTATGAGTACGATTGTCTCTGCTGAATGTGGACAAGGAGTTGAGACCTGCAGAAAGCTGCCAGTGGACCAGAGTCCAGTGAGAGCTTTTAGGCTGCTAAATGAGCCATTTTCTTGAGTGCACATGGTGTAAGAAGAGCAGTGTCATTAGCAACCTGTGCTTGCCCAGCTCCTTGTGCTCTAGTAATTTCTCTTCCTGTCTGATAGATGAGTAAAGAGTTAATGCAGAAACTGCTGAACTGCACTCTGAAGATGTGGCAACGATGTGATAAGGGCAACGATGATCACTGTCCCCAGCAGGAAGTTCACAACATAGTAGAATAGCTGAGTTGGAAGGGACCTCTAGAGATCATCTAGTCCAACCCCTCTGCCCAAGCAGGGAGACCTGCTCGAGCACGTGACACAGGACGCATTTTGAAAGATCTCTAGAGCAGGAGACTCCAAAACCTTCCTGGGAAGCCTGTTCCAGAGCTCTCTCACCCTCTCTGTAAAGAATTTCTTCCTCATATGGAGATGGAACTCCTGTGTTTTAATTGATACTCCTTACTCCTTTTTCTGTCTCTTGCCACCACTGAGAAGAGTTTGGCCCCATCCTCCTGACATTCAACCCCTCAGGTATTTGTACATATTGATCAGATCCCATCTCAATCTTCTCCAGGCTAAACTGGCCCAGTTCACTTAATCTTTCCTCTTAACATAGATGCTCCAGTCCCTTAATCCTCTTTGTTGCTCTATGCTGGATCCTTTCTAGAAGTTCCACATCCTCCTTGCACTGCAGAGCCCAGAACTGTACTCAGTGCTCCAGATGTGGCCTCACCAGAGCTGAGTAGATCATCAAGATCCCCTCCCTAAACCTGCTGGCAACACTTCTCCTAATGCAGACCGGGATCCCGTTGGCCTTCTTTCCCACTAGGGGACCTTTATGACTTGGTGTCAACCAGGACTGCCAGGTCCCTGTCTGCGGAGCTTCTTTCCAGCAAGTCAATCCCTAATCTGTACTGGTGCAGTAAGTACAGATTGGTTCAGGAAGTACAGAAAGAAGGATCCCACTAAGGGAACAAACTTTGCAGTGCCTGAGGCCTGGAAGAAGCAGGGTTGTGTATGCAGGAAAGACACATAAGCATTTGCTGTGTGTGATGACTCTGTGGTATCTATGATCTGTGGTGTAATATTTCTTGAACCAGTCCGCAGGATGGACAGGTTACCCTGTAAAGATGTCTCTGGTCTTGGATAGCTCATGATCCAGATGTTCTGAGACCATCACTAGCCTCTCTCTTCATATCCTCGGGTTAGGAAAGTAGACATTGAGGAAGAACTGGAAGAGGCCTTGGTGTGATGTGCCTCTCCCCTTTATCAAGCTTGCTCAGCTATTCTAGGGATAGACTTGGCATAAAGGCAGTGGAGGAATGCAATTATTTGGGCATAGGTAGGAAACCCTCAGGTTTCTATTCTATCTCAATGCCCTCGTATTTTGTCCTAAAATGACTCCAAATGGACATGGCTTCCCATAGATCCCATGCTGTGTATTCCCTTTTGGTTTTATTGGACAACACAGACACCTCTCTTGGCCCTGCAATGTAGTTCTATGTGAGTAAATCAAATGTCTGCACTCAATTACATTACCTTTTTACACTGGAATGATATGTCAGGGTCTCTGCTTTATACTATATAGTGTTTACGTGGTAGTGGAAGGCGAATGGAGTCATATGGGATGGGGAAGGACATTCCCCACCTGGCCTTCTCCTGAAACTCCATGGGGATGTGGGTCTCACATTTGCTCCATCAGAGCCAGCAAAAAGGAGCACCTTTGTGGTATCTCCTCCGTCTCTTCAAGCAGGTGTTTGGGTGTTGTCTGCTGACTCGCACCCTCTATCACCAGTGATTACAAGGGGAGCTTAGAGAAGGAGCTCCCATGTACATGTCAGTGCTGTGCACACTTCAGCACAGGCAAGCAGCATCCCACCTTCTGTGTGTTTGTGGAGGTCACGGGAGGAATGTGGAAGCTATCCCAGAGCAGGGACATCTGAACCATCGTGGAATGCCCAGATTGACTCATATGAATCCATGAGCCCCTTCTTGCCCATTTCTGAGTGTGCTGCCTAGAGGGTTCTTCCTAAGTAGGGCTTTGCAGAGTGGGACATTTCTAACTTGCAGAGACAGTCATCCCCCGATGAAATAGACTGCAATTTTGGAATCCATCTTTCTCTACTCATTAGGACAGGACCACAGGTGGGATTCTTTTAGTTGTTTCATGCCCATTTCCCAGGTGGAGGGAGCACAAGGGACAGGGCAATTGGTGAGTTGAGCTGGGCCTCTGCTGCTGAGCGGGGCCAGGCTCCTGGGACGGAGGCAGCTCGTGGCAACCTGTCCAGAGACACTGGAGGAGGAGCAGCTGCTGTGGCAAGAGCAGCAGGGCTGCGGGCACTGCCTGCTGCTGCGCACAGCAGAGGAGAGAAGGTAGCGAGAGGTGAAGGGCAGTGTGGAGTGCGAACACAAAGAACTTGTGGTGGGAGGAATCTTGCCAGCCCTTGTCACGGTGAGTCTCTGACTGCTGACTTTGCTGGAGGGTGTGCTCAACCGAGCCCTGTCTTGGAGGGATTTATGCCTTTTTTAAGGCTCATTATCCTGACTCGAGTAGTGCAGAGGAGGAGATGCTTCAGATCAGGGATTCCTACCACACTGTCACAGGGACAGGACATCCTCCTAGCTTCACCCATGGCAGCTGCAGGGATGTGAAGCTTGCGTGTGCACCATGTCCTGCCTGAGCTCTAATCCAGAGCCATGTCCCTGCACCCAATGGCGCTGTGTGCCCGGGGCCGTGACTGTGCCACCTGTTCGGGTCAGCACTCAGCCTCCGTGGGAGCTGCCAGGACACTGTGGGGAGAAGCTGTGGGTGAGACGGTCGAGCCCTGGCAGGGCAGGTTCTTGTTGGTGCTGAGAGGCTGCTGCATGGGTCAGGGCTGCCCAAAGCTCTAGCTCACCAGGATAACATTTTGAGAGTGGAGTTTTCCACTCCTGTAGACTTGTGTCTGCATGGTGGAGATAGAAATGCAGCAGAGAGGTTTAAGATGGGAGCACATGATCTTGTTCATCACTATGAAGGTGGGAGAGGTTTACAAGGAACCTCATTAAGTGCCTTCAGCAACTCTCAGCCTGCAGACAGCACCGACACCCCCTTGCCACTCTCACCAGAGACTCTCTGATGGGCTCTGTAGCATCTGCAAACAGGGACATGTTCCCAGGTGCTTCCTGCCCTTTGCTGCTTTCTCTATGGCTGAGCTGAATGCCCAGCAAGGGGTCTGGGGTTTGTGGTGGGGACAGGGACAGAGCCCTCAGCAAGGACATCTCCATGTAGTAGAGATGTGATCAGAGGCAAGAGGAACCTGCTGCCAAATCCTCATGCAAGGTTGGGGTGCAGGAAGTTATTTGCTTGTGCCTGCAGAGCAGACACTTTCCCCTCTACAAGTGCTCTTCACCTTTCCACTAGTACCAAGCAGAGCCTCTGCCTCCAAGCCACGGGATGGAGGACACAAGGTCCCTTTTTGGCAGCTAGAGTCTTAAAAGAGGAGAAGAGCAGCTCTCCTGCTAGCTGTCCATTTCTGGAATCAAGGCAAAGAGGCTGGGAACAGCCCCGCTGTGATGTCTCCATGCAGGAGCTGGTGTGCACAGCTGGGTTAGGGAAGGCTGTCCACAGGGTGCCTCTGTGCTGCTGCCTTCTTTGCCAGCCCAGGCAGAAGCACCAAGGTGTTGCTGCTTGTTTCCCTCCCAGGCTGGGCTGCCCTTGTTCCTCTTC
>JAVCKT010098395.1:0-10776 GCA_032273925.1 Rhynchotus rufescens
TTCAAAACTTGAAGATTCAGGGGTAAAGAGAACAAGAGCCAACATCACAGAAAATTTTTGCACCTTAAGCTTTTGTTGTACTTTTGCAGTACTTGATCCAAGAACACCTTCCATGAAATTCAAGTCTAATAATGGTCTTGGTGCTTTCTGAAATACTGAAAAATGTGTAGAAGAGCTTTTCCTACAGAAATTGCCCTATTTCCAATGGCAACATTTGTGAGAGTTATGACTGCTTTCATTTCCTCTACTAAAGCTGGTAAAGGATGCTCAAGACTGCCATATACAAGTTGCCATATACAATTTGAGGACGTTTGCTCAAGTTAGTTTATTTGAGAGTCCTGGATACATTCAGCCTTTTTCTTGCTACCACCGGTGTCCACTTGTGAGAAGCATCAGCAGAAGTTTACCCAGAGAAAACTCAAGCAATAACACGGCTGCATTGTGCATGAAAACAGGCTATGAGCAGCAGCATCTATGCACAGCTGGAAATCCAAGGTACTGAGTTAAAATGCTGATTTTCCTATCCTATGGAAGCCTATGTATAGGACATATAATTTTTGTATATTCCCACTGAGGGAAGAGTCCATAGGGTGAGAGGTGGCTAACTTAGGGGTGTCTGAGCAGGACTCTTCTCCTCTGGCGTTCTGCAGATGCCTGCAGAAAGGATTTAAGCTTCACCTTATACAAGGCACCATAGGCCTAGACTGAGCCATGAAGATTGTCCAAAAGCACTGACACATGAGCAAGAGGATCTCCAAGAGCCTCCCCAAAGTATTCAGGATTATTTCACCGAGTACTGTATTTTTAGATCCTTGGGAGGAATGCTACAACATGCAACAGAGCAATTGCAAAGATAAACCAGAGCAGAATACCAGAGTAGGAACTTACACTAAAGGGTGCCAAGAAAAAACTTAAACCCCCCAAGCATGGAAGAACTTTTTTATTTGTGCCCCTTTATAAAAAGTCTGTAACCTAGAACACCCCAGGCTCCCCTTCTCCAAAGGGCATCCTGAACATATGGCAAAGTCTTCCCACACTCCAGCAAAGCCACAGGCATTGGAGGATCCAACCTTTTTATTCTCGGAGAGTAAATAACCAGCTTCCTGCCTGACTTGATGAATTGGGTGTTTTCTCCCCCTTTACGCCATTGAGCTGTTAATTATTTACCAGCCTGCCTGTAATGCTCTAGTTTACATGCAGGAATTTACATGATTTATTAAACAAAATGTTATTTAAAAAAAAATGCTGTCATAGATATGTCATCCTTAAAGCAGAATAAACTTTTTTTTTGTTCAGAAAGTAAGTAAATTAAGGAATTTCAGAAAATGCTTTCTTTTGTTTACAGTCATTTATCCACCTAAATAAATCATCTCCTGCCCTTTCATTCACAGGTTTTGTGATAAAGTCTCATTAGCAGGCTAACCTTTGTGGATATTTGGAGCTGCAACAGAAACTTCTTCACGACGAAGATTATGCATCAATCTTGAATTCCTAAATGCCTGAAAAAATGGGAAGGTCAGTTGGTATCTGTGCAGTTGGTATCTGTGCATTATTAGTGGCCTAGAGAGTACATCAGTGAGAAATTAAAAGGGTATTTAACCCTCTCTATGCTTTCTTTTTTTTTGTTTTTTAACTGTTTTGTATGCAGGAAAATCTCAGGTTTGGTGTGACAAAATGTTTCATATTGATGGTGGTGGATTGTTTGCATAAAAGTCCTTACAAATATAGAAAAAGAGATTTCATTTTTCTATTTCCATTTTTTGAAGCAATATCCCATTTAGAAGTAAACTGCTGCTGTGTGTTCCTTAATGTTATTCATTACAAAAGGAATTGTGATGCTGTAAAGCCTGATTCTCATTTCTTAGTGGGAATTTCTCAGAGCTGGGCATCTCTGAAAGGAGAGTCAGAGCCAACAGTCCCCAGGTACAATTAGCTAAGTAGTGTCTCTCTTAAGCCAAATTCCTTTAAGGTGAGTTGAAACGGATCAAAACTGAACTTCAAATAATAAACATATCAATCACTTATTGTTCACTTGATCACACCTGTATTAATCATGTTCCTCACAACAACCACAAAAGGTTTGTTCTTACACTCTTCACACTGCTTTAAGCATCAGTGTCCTTGTATTTGTCACTGAAGACCTGAAATTTCTGAACTTGTCTTTTATCAGGATTTGTCAGGTGCCATTTGATTTCCTTCAAGCTTATTTTTTGACAAGTAGGTGTGATCCATAACTGCTAAACAGTAGGTTCATTTGTAATTACAGAAGATAAAGTAGTTTAATAGAAGTTAATTTGTAAATATCAGGAATTTGGCTAGAAATAAAGTTCGTATTTTTGGTCACAGGTGGTAATTACACTAATGAGTCAGGATAATGAGGGGTGGATAGGAAATCTTAGAGCTAAGGTCCAGTGCCCTCTGGTTCTGCTGCCAGTCCCTGGCTCTGAAGTAGATGCTATCGTGTGAACTTTGCTTGCCTGGGTTATAAGGAAGTTCAGGAAGGAAATCATAGTAGTCTATTTTGCCCTAAACACCCCAAGACACTAAAGTGGTGAATCTTCACAAATTTCTCAACATTGACATCCGTGTCTCTCTTCTTTTGTGAAAACGATCTAAGGAAAATCTTAATAGCACCTGAATCAGCGCAGAAGCTCGTTCTAGAACAAATATAATGGATATAAGTTGAAACATAAAATAAGTTCCATCTGCATGTGAGGAAAAACTTCTTGACTGTGCGGGTGACAGAGCCCTGGAACAGGCTGCCAGGGAGGCTGTCGAGTCTCCTTCTCTGGAGGTCTTCAAAACCCGCCTGGATGCCGCCCTGTGCCCCGTGCTCTAGGTGTCCCTGGGGGTTGGACTAGATGATCTTTGGAGGTCTCTGCCAATCTTAACTATTCTGTGATTCTGTGAAATGTCTGTGGAAAGTACCCTGAGCAAGAAATGCAATTATTGCAAAATATTGTCATGCATATTTTTATGTAATCAATAGAGAAGAATATTTCTTCCTTTCTACTTGTTGATAGCAGAATTACACTTCCAGCCCGCTCAGCACTTGGCTCCCCTTCTGACTTTGGGAAGGCTGGAATTAGTCTAAATATTGGAGTAACTCTAGACTTCTGTGTAAGTGGAATTACACTCATCAAGGGATGAAAATATGAGCCATGTTTTCCTCTAGTCTCATGATGCAGGAGAAGGATTTGTATATGATCACAAATAAGGACATCCATCTATTGGAGATGTAAGCTCCCTAGAGTGATGAGTTAAAGCTGTGGCTCAACCTCCTCTGTAACTGTTTGCTGAAACAAACAGTTTGTGGGTCCAAGA
Organism: Rhynchotus rufescens; assembly: GCA_032273925.1. Lineage (NCBI taxonomy): Eukaryota > Metazoa > Chordata > Aves > Tinamiformes > Tinamidae > Rhynchotus > Rhynchotus rufescens. Next base: position 3,325 of record JAVCKT010098395.1, read on the forward strand.
GCCCAGAGGTTTAGAAGAAAGGACCAATAGCTACTGATATGACATGGGAAAGAAAGACTTTACCGAGCAAAGAAATGATTCCCCTTGGATGCACTGCAACGTGTGATATGCCACTGTAGCTGTCTGCCACCTGCTTATCTTCCCTGTTTAAGGAATATTCCCTGAATGGAAGAAAAGATTGTAAAAGTCATCCTCAGATGAGGTAAAAAGAATATATGGGCTCTGCAAGCGTAGTGAGTAATGCAGCTAATGCAGTAGTGGTGTCAGAAGACCCGTTATGTTGTGGCCCCACTGCAAATCTCATGACACAAGCATCTTTTTACTTTGCCCATCTATAATTGATTTAGTGCCTCGCAGCAGTGCCCAGTGAGTGGGGATGCTGGAGTTAAACTTCTTGGCTGTGTTCACATATAACCACGGGTAAAAGCAGCAGCAGCATGAACACCAGTATTTGTTTGATTAGATTGTTAAGGTCTTCATTCGGACCGATGCATTCTTGTAAAATTCTTCAGTATGACTTACAGGCCCTGAGTGCTCAGGTCTGTAGACCCGAACGCTCACTCACTCTGGGTCCAAATACAGGTTCTGACAGGTTCTAGTCCTGGTTCTTTGCTAGTCCTCTGAAGCCAGTCACTGTTAACAGTTTGCACATTTTCTGAATGTGGGGTTTGCATTAATAAGACTTCTCATCTGCAAACATTTATTCAGTCCATATTAAACTCTGTGCTGACTAATAGTCAAAGGATCAACCTCAGACAGGTTTTGAGCAAGCTTTTATGGTTAGATTCAGCCTATAGCCTCCTGGAAACAAAATGCTCCGAAAGGCAAGGACAATATGCAAGTGCCTCCGTGTCAGCTCATAAAAGGGGCCTTGAGAGACCAAGAGTGTCCCCAAGACATGCAGTGCCAGGTGGGTGGCTTTATAAGCAGCTTATCCACAGCATACATTGCTCCAGTACAACAAGATCAGCTCTAAATAAAGCATAGAATAAAGCAAATAAACAGAGCATAAAATGAGGCTGTCCTTCTGCATTGTATGTCTGTTTAGAACAGCCTTCACTTCAATGAGAGCAGCACGCTGCCAGAAGGATAGAGAAAATGCAGAAGTTGCTTCGGATTCCAGCTTCTGACAATCTCTTTGGAGCTGTATTCTCCCTGCTTCTGCAATTTTGGTCTGAACTTAAACAGGATCTGCTGATTCTCCCTCTCATCTGCTTCAAACAGACGAATAGGCAAAGCTTTGAAATCAGAAGCAACCACCAAAACCACCTCAAAACTGTTGAACAAACAAACTCCAGGCTTTGCAAGGTGAAATCAATTCCTGTTAGTATTCTGTGCAATACAACTGAAGCAACTCTGCTTAGCTCTACCTTAAATGTCACTGTATGTCACACTTTGCAGAAACTGGGATTTCCATTTTCAACTTATTGATCTCCAATTAAGTCAATGTTTTTGAGCAAGTTCTCCCATCCAGCCCATACAGAAGATTTCAGATACACAGTCTGGAGTAGTTGGAGAGAGGGCTGAATCTAACCCCAATGTGGATTTGGATGTGGAGTCTGTGTAATGCCATCTATGCACATCCATAGCACTTAACTATTCCCAGGCTAGAAGAGCCACTGTTCACTAACGAAGTCATTTCTGTAGGAGCATCCAGAGAACCAGTTTATCAGGAACTTAGAAATGAATAAGGGAATTTTGACCCATGAAAAGCGTGCATGCAGGTCCAACAGGAGGTGGACCTTCTTACCAGCATTTTGAATGCTGGCCATTGCATGAGAAATGCTTTCAACGCCTTTGAAGAACAGCTTGCTCAGAACTTTTCCTTGCATTGAGCAGCTGTTATATCAGTGCTAATTTGCAAAGAGAACACTTCACCTTGAAGCATTAATACCACTTTCTACAATGCCAAGATCTCCTGCACTGAGCTGGTAAGCTCATAGGTTCTAAGGAAAATATAGTCAGGAGTGCTACAGCTAATGCTCCCTGGGGACAGAAAGGCATCTCTTTTCCTTACTGAGGAGCACATTCTGACAAGCTAGGTGTTGAAGTCTTTCCACAGAAGAAAAGAACCTGGGGGCTGCTCAAATAAATGCAGCTTAAAGTTTGCACAGTGTGCTAGCATAAAGCATTTACAAATTGGAGTACTGGGATAAATTAATCACTATCATGACTCTGATCTCACACTCAATGCTAGTTATATATTCTCAGTACTTGTTAATAGCAGCCCAAAGGTGGTCCCCTGACAAAACAGGCTGCAACCATCCCAAAGCCTTGAAATGCAATCTTTGTGTTTTTGTTTCGTTTTTAAAGAAATGTAGTAAGAAATACTGATAGATTCTGACTACTGAGGCAACCTAGGACACAGAAAATGCAGAAAACAGTGCCAGCCCTACATCAGGTGCTCTAGCTGTGTCCAGACTGGCTGAGTTTTAGTCACTGTGCTTTTATGTCCTTCCTTCAAATGTCCCTGATGTTATGATAGGTTGTATTTATCAAGCTCCTCTGGCACTCTCCTCCGGACTCCAAACATCAATTTATCTCCTTTCACCTGCTTTGAATCACTTTCATTTTTTAAGAGCAATCTGCCAGAAGAAGATGTCTCCGTTTTCTGCAGATATTTGTCACTTTGCCTTTGCACATACGCCCCTCTGAAAGCAGCTTCTAAAGTTTGGTGCTGCTCCCTTGCTAGATTTTTAATCTGTGTGAGGCTTCTGGATGGCAAAGCCATCATCTGGAGGATAAACTTCAGACCAGCATGTCCTGCCCTTGCTTCTGCCCACTTCTGCTTGGCTGCTGGTGTCTGTGCTAAAGGCCACGTCTGGTCTCATCAGGGCGTGGAGATGTTGCTGAGGGTTGAGGGAAAATGATGTGTAGCCTCCAGAGTTAGCACAGGAAAGGTGCTTTGACTGCATCAAGGAAAACAAGCCAGGGAATGGTGGGCTTCCCATGCAAATCTGCTCTGAGTAAGCTGAAGTCCAAATGGACGTATTAGATTAGATGTAGCCTGTGAAAATGCAGTTACGTAACTGGACTTAATAGCGCTGTCCATGCAAAGCATGGCATTTCATCTACCAAGTTCTTCCACATTTTGCATGGCACCAGTTTCGGGATGTCTGCTTCCTTGACAGTTTCTCTCCATTACCATGCCCTTATCCCTGCATCACACCGCTGAGCCATTGGAAAACACTAAAGAAAAGGCCAAGAGGCACAGTTGTATTTGGACGGGTACATATGGAAAGTATCTCTAATATATATGTTTTGTTCTTAAGATACATTACTTTAGCAGAGTCCCAACACTGATCTTGATGGTTATAATTCTTCCAACACCTCTGCAAGCTTGATGGCTTTTAGAATTCAGTTCTGGACTGTGAGGAACGAGTGAAACCCACAGCCCAGCCAAGGTTTGGGAGTGCTTTGGCTGCTTTTCCTTGCCAGGCTGAACCACCCAGGAACGGATTTCACTTTCAGGTCCAGAGCTGGATGTCAGTGGAACCAAGAAAACACAATGCTCATCAATATTCTTCTCAACAAAACTGGCTCCTCGTGGCTCCCTGTCCTCCCCACAACAGTGGGGAAGCCACTTCACCTGCGGCCTCTGTGGTGGGAGCAGCCGTGGACAAGGGCTCTGGGTTTGACTTTTTGGGGTACAAGGTACAAAACATACATGGGAAGAAGCACTGTGTCTTTAAATGATGGTGTGAAATTGAGCTTACCATAGACACTCTAAATATTTCCTGGACAGGTTTGATTTTTATTTTTAATCATCTGGCAAATTTGAATCATCTAAAAATCTTTTTTTTTCTTTTTTTTTTTTTTTCCCTGGAAATTAAACAGCCATGGGGCATCATTTCTAGAATGTCCATATTATACAGTCCATATTATTCCTATTTCCTTCTCCTTCTCCCACTGCAGGCTATGCAAGAAGCAGCGCCTGGAGGAAAGGTCACTGTGCACTGCTAAAACAGCTTGAATTTACATGAGGAGTAAACAAAGGCAACAGGAGCCTCCTCTGTGCATGGAAAAGCAGCATCTGGGAGGCTTGGCTGGAGACACCGCAGGATGGACCATTAATGCTTGGCTAAAGCAATGCTAATCTGGGCCTGAAAAAGATGCAGCCCAATTACAGTGGCGGTGCCATGGGATTAATGGGGACCTTGGGAGTGGGGCTGATGAATGGTTTCATCAGAAGCCGAGCTAATGAACAGCCTGACTGCTTCCCAGTTGGTACAAGAGCCCTGGGGTGGTGCAGGAGGAAGCTGTGCAGTTCAGAAGTCCATCACAGCTGGAAAATACATATACATACAAGCTTGTGCTTGGTATGGGAATAAAACAATTTCAGTATGATTGGAGCAAGAGAACAAGGAGGTTTTCCAAAGGAGCTGTTATTTGCATGGTAAATAGTCTAAGGAACAGATTAAAGGCTTGCTTGGTAGAGCTACCCTAGACTTTGAGCATCTGGGTGGCTGGAGGCTAAGAGGCAGCTGAGAACAGTTGCTCAGGGTGACGCAGGTGACAGTAGCTGGTTAATATTGAAAACTACTGAAGAGGAGGTTGGGGAAAGGCTGAGGATGGCAAGTACCACCTGATGCACATGGACCTGGGCCCATCATTTATGTGCTTGCACCCACTGAAGTTCACCATCTCCATTCCCCTTTACTGGAGGCCCACAGGCACTTTGACAGCTTTCAATTGCTCCAAGCTGTAGGCTAGCTGAAAGAGCTGAAGAACTTGTGGCTCTCAACATTCAAATCCTCCTGATATAATGTATGCAAAATTGATACTACTACACTGTAAGGCATTTTTTTTCTTCCTATGCCTTTTATTTTTTAAATTCATGAGATATGCACCTTGGTGATTCGGTACAGTCCATATCTCAAAAATTAGGCACTGGCTGCACATCCTAAATTCCTCTCTCTCCTCACACATTATGACTCTTATTTTTATGAATGTTCACATGCATGTACATACTCATCTGCATCTGCTTTTGCTGCGTTTTGGTCCTCCTAACAGTGTAGGCACCACAGGTGTTTGCTTATCATCTGTTTTCATTGCAGCTGGGCAACGGGAGGTTACATGGCTGATTAACCATGACTCAGGATAACCTTCCTTGTCAGGAAGCTATTTCAACATGTGCTGAAGTATGCTTGGGAAGCATGCCCCAAGGTAGGTCAGAATTTGAACCCCAGAGGATGTAAGTAATTTAAGATTCTCCAGGGTGAGAAAAACAGCTAAAATAAATTATAGTTATTCAAGAGATGATTGAAAAGCAGCTCTCATTTCTAGCCAAGTAATGAAAGCCCAGGTGAAGTATCTGCCCAAAAGTGCTGACAATTGTTCTTAATTAGCTTTTCATTTCTTCCTTCTAATTCCTTTTAGTGCTTTTGTACACTGCAGTTACAAGAGTAGCAATGTAATGCTCTTGCTGTGAAGAAGCTTTTCTTTCCAAGTGATTTCTTAGCAGCTTCTGATGGTGCATTAGGAACCTGAGAAGAGTGACTTTTTTCCTAGTGGCTAGGTGATGGTTTCAGAGGGATGCAGAACAGGGCAAATATTTTGCAGTATATCATCAGTTGCTTCTAAAGTGCTAACTTGAATCCCTTGCCCGTCATACTTTGCAAGCAGCTAACAGATCCTGACTGCTGTATTTTTGATACGGGAAGTTGCTGTGTCTTAGAAGTAAAACTGTCTGTGACTGACATGTTTTGTTTCAGCTGCTAGGGTAATAATTTATTTCTGTGCAAAAACTGAGACATAATTATTCCTAATGTTGTCATGTTGACTTGCTTCTTGTACTGCTAGCCAAAGAGGTAGCTTCAGTAAATACAGGAAACTAAAACCAATTAATAATAAAGAGGGTGACTTCTATAACTGCATGCTTGAATGAATAAGGAAAAAAGATGTGTGTGAACGCTTATTCCAATCAAAACAACAAATTTTCCAGCATGTTATTTCTGATCCTTTCTGTTCATTCCTCATCAGCATTCACAGAGGTACACACTGTTTGTGAGAACTTTTGTGAGAAAAGAAGCACATTAATATTCATAGGAATGACAAGAAGTGACAAGCAATTGGATGTGCAAAATCTCTATGAGAAGCACTTGGGTGTCTATCATGTGATCTTGGTAGATTTTCGTGCAGTTTAGCAGGCAACAAATCTAGGTGCAAATATAGTACTGGGTGACAGATCAAACCCTACAAGCAATAAGGAGATAACAGTCAAAGAAAATAAACTCTGGGGAAATTCTTGGCTTAAATTCCTTTTGCATAGAATATTTAAATAATTATGAAATAAAGAGTAAATAGGCATATATGTCACTAGGCTGTTGGGATACTTAGTGGTTCTCCTGCTGCTCTCCAGGAGAAAATTAACAAACAGCGAAGTCAGGCAAAACCATGAGTCTCTTCCTAATTTATTTTTCAGGTTCCAGGATTGCTTTCCTGTTTTGCCTCTCTATATATGGAATATGGTGTGACACTGAATGTTTCCTCAGGTTCTGTTTCATCTCCCCTCTGTCTCCTAGATAGTCCATAGCATTGTCATCCTGATACTCTTTAACCTGCTATTAATGCTCATACACAAAGTCTGTATACTGTTAATCCCTTTCCCCTAAGCCTTTATTACACATTACACTTCTGAGCTTCTATCTAAATCTGAATCAGTGTGAATTCGTAGCATCTCTGCCCATCAACCCAGGCCAATCTCTGTTTTTGGATTGGTGCATGTTCCCATTGATGCAGTACATTGTCCAAAAGCATCTCCTAAACAACCTATTTCAAACACTGCCTGACCTCTTGTTTCATCTTGAATGGCAAAGTGTCTCTCTGAAACAAACTTTTTGTTTTGAAATGATGCTAATAGTTTTTCTGCTCTACTGTTTCTACTCCGTGATTGAACACTCTATCCTTTTTGTATTGCTTGAACCTACAAGATCCAAATTTGCTTTCTGTGGCTGTGCTGTAACATTTGTTTAAATGAAGCTGTTTGTAAAGTTGTGCTCAACAAAAAGCCTACAAAAGAGTCAAAGTTAATTTAATGGAATGTAAGTTTGTAGGAGCATTTAGAAGTATTTGCTTGACTCTGATTTTGGTTCATAAGTCCTTCTTCGTACAGGAAATAGAAGCAGAAACAGGAACATTCAGATTAAAAGTGGTCAGAGTGCTGCCACCTTTCGGCTAAAAGTTAGGGTGAGCTGTTGCCAATACTGACTTGGAGAGAAACACCATCTCGACACTTGAAGAGTCATGAAGAATGATTATGTAGGACATGATCTGCTTTACAAGAAAGCTATTCCATGTAGCTGCTCTTCTTTCCTCCTTCTGTTCAGTCCTTCCTCCTATTTGCTCCTGAGTTGCTGGTTATTCAACTGTTCATTAACAGGTTTTGTAAGGTTGTTTTGTCATATTTCTCTCCGATAAAGGCAACTAAAATTCCTTACAGCATCCCATAGC
>JAVCKT010098398.1:0-10775 GCA_032273925.1 Rhynchotus rufescens
CCCTTGGTGTGGCCGAGCGCAGGAGGGCGCAGGCTGCTGCGATGCTCTGGCTGCAGCAGCCAGGTGAGCTCGCGTGCCGAGAGACTTTCCTGGGCCAGGAGGCAGGGCTGGGACCCCTGATCTCCCCTGCAGTCCCCCCTACCACACTGAGCAGAAAACACACCCACAGGTTTGGACTTGACGAGCACAACACACACACAGGCTTGTACGTTTGTACCTTTACATAGGAGGGAGGAAATTGCTCCCCCTGCTTTGTTGATGAGCAGGACAAGGGATCATAGGCAGGTGGGAGCCTGATTGGAGCCATGAGTGGGCGAGGGAGACTGAGAGGAGCCTGGAGTGAGGGGGACAGAGCAGTCAGGGGACCTTAGGTGAGAGCACAGGGAGGGAGGCAGGGAGTTGGGGGTAAGTCGCCGGGCAGGCTGTAACTCCTGAGCCCCTTGGCCAATGGGGAAAAGGAGAGGGCCACTGCAGCCGGGAAATTAGGATAAAAGGGGTGCTGCGACCTCCAGCAACTGGAGAGACCCCACAGGGATCCGGTGCCCGGTGGAGCCTCCCATTATTCGAATAAAGTTTTAGGTCTCCTCTGTCTCCTTTCTGGACATTCAGTTCTTGACAGCGAGATTTTCCGCACAGTGCTCCAAGCACAGAAACCCCTGGGTTCTCCTGTGAACACTAAGGGCTGTGAGTGCCTGTGGCTCCGCAGCGCAGGATTTGCCTTGAATTTGCAGGCACTCGTGTATCAGAGCCCAGAGCTCTGCTCAGGTATGGGAGGCTCCACTTCCTCCACGGAGGAAGTTCTTCAGGGCCAGGGCCTGCAAAAGGCAGATGTGCCAGCAGGAAGATGCTGGAGCCCTCCCTTCAGGGAGATGGTCTGTTATTTGCACAGAGACTTGACAGGGTTTGGCACCTGCGGATTTCTATCTTGCAAGGCCCTTCTTCTCCAGGGCCTTGCAAGAGGCCAAGATCACACTGTGGGTGATCCCTGCTGTTACCCTTCTGCCTGTGTGCAGTTCTGGGCTCCCCAGTATAAGAGCGATGTGGAGCTTCTCGAGAGGGTCCAGCAAAGAGCAACTAAGATGATTAAGGGAATGGAACGTCTCTCATAGGAGGAGAGACTGAGTGAGCTGGGCCTGTTTTCTCTGGAGAAGAGAAGGCTGAGAGGGGATCTGATTAACATGTATTAAGTTCATGAAGAGAGAATGTACGGAAGAAGGGCAAAGGCTCTTTTCATTGGTGGCCAGCAATAGGACACGGGGAAATGGCCATAGGCTGAAACACTGGAAGCTCCATCTCCAGGTGAGGAGGAACTTCTTTACTGTGAGGGTGACAGGGCAGTGGAACAGGCTGCCCAGGGAGGTTGTGGAGTCTCCTTGGCTGGAGGTCTTCCAAACTCGCCTTGATGTCACCCTGTGCCACATGCTGTAGGTGTGCCTGCTTGAGCGGGAAGGTTGGACTAGATGATCTCTAGAGGTCCCTTCAAACCTTGAATATTCTGTGGTTCTGTGATTCTGTAATTCTGTGAAAATACTAGTGGCAATAAACTAATGAGATTAATATGATTTGGCTATTCTAGCAGGTATAAAAGCTTGTAAACAGAATTTCCAGTAGGAGTTTGAAAGGGAAAAGAACAATCCACATCATCATATAAGAATTAATAGGGAACATCACAATGGTGCACATAGCTATCTCTGGATCATATAGATCTATGTAATACTTAACAAGACAATAACGTTCTCTAGTAAAGGTTTATGGATCTTAGATCTTCTAAATCCTTTTAAATAGGTTATGGATAGGTTATGCTTCTAGCTTGCTATTCAAATGGAATGCTCTTGGTAACAAAGAACATTCAGGATCTTTAAAATAGGAAGTGATTTTTGTAGGGTATAAATAAAAGTCCAGTTCTCATCTCATCATCCACAGTGAGCCTAGCTCATCCCATTATCTAAGTTTCTCAAACAGTAATGGTAGCTAAGAGGTCCCTTAAGGCTGACAAAGGATATATGGGAGACTTGTGCTCTGAAAAGGCAGGTAAAGTCCAGCAGATGGTATCTCAGACAGCATTAAATGCTGATGAATTAGCATCAGTTGTATAAATTGTATGAATTGTGTCAAATCCTTCACCTTATATGGCAAAAAGGTATATTTGTTATGTTTTGGCTTCATTTGCATGTCTTTAGCTTTACTGCCTCAGCAATTTAACTTTACATTTCACAAAGAAAATTGTGTCAAAGCTATTAAATTCATTTCTTCCTGTAGATGAAAATGCCAGTGATAGAGCCTCAGGTCAGCTGGATTTTTTGGTTAAAAAAATATACCTAGTATCTCTAGAGGTCTTAAGTTGTAATTTTCTCACTAACAGAGAATCCCTGAAACTGCAATGAAGTTTAAGCAAATTCTCATGATCTCTTTCAAATTCTCTTATGTTGCAGAATCTTGTATTGTTCATTGCCAAGATCTCTTCAGATTACAGTTGTCAGAGTTTTCCCTATATAAATTTGTTCTTTACAAATAATTATTTTTTTCCTTATAATAAGTATATCTGCTTACTTTAAAAATATTTCATTCGTTCTTAGTTCTTGTTGGCATCAACGACACAGAAGTATCAACAACAGAAAATAGGATTAATTTCTGAGTGATTCGAAGGTATGTCTATTCTCACTTCCTACTATATCAAGTCTGTAAGTTGTTCTTGCATTTTTCTGTCCCAGGTCACCTAGCAGTCCCCCAGGTAATGCCCAGGCCAGGTATGGAAATTACCAGAAGCCAGAGATCACTCCAAACAATAATTTGAATACAGCCACCATGTTTTGGAAAGAGTTTAGCTTTGTAGGCACAAGTTTTGCAGAGCCAGTTGGTCCCAGTGCCAAACACCTTTTCATTCACAACAGTAGGCATAGCCTGTATGTCTACATATTATAAAGTTAATTATATACTAGTAGATACTGGAGTTAATGGTTATTGATATATTTATGATATTGATTAATGCATGTAACTTCCTTCCAGCCTTGGTGATAAAGTAGCTCCATCAATATTAGGCCTTATAAAAAAAGATTTAGAATTCAGAGCTGAATTAACAAGCCTGAACACTGCCAGAAGAATAGCAGAAGCACTGAGATAATCTCTGTCTTCTTCATGCTCCTTGGATGTAATTCGTAGTTAACACTTGGAATTAGCCTGCCTATTTGGAGAGGACTTTTTTTCCTCCATTCACATCCTTTGTGCACTCTTTCAGTCACAAGGTACCATTTATCACTCATAACCTGAATTAATTAATCCAATATGGATACAGTCTCTATTGTTCAAACAATTATACACAATGAGCCAAACCTTCATAATTTTTGGTGACAGTATGTTACAGTAAATAGTGAGCACACACTAGTACGTCCTCTTGAACTGTCGTCTTCTCCTTTGTACACTATACCTTCTGCAGCAAAACATTATCATTATAATGCATTTTTATTTCTAACTATACTGATTCATACACCAAGTCTACTTAACCAAGTTACCTGGCATTTGGATTTTCACCAGAATTACAAAGTCAGACAACAGCATTAAAACAAGACAGACTTAATCATGAGGCACAGAGGATTCAGCTGCTAGCACTATTTTTTTATTTTATTATTTTTATTTTGATGTAACACATTTATTGAGAGTCAAATACATAACTTGATTAATTGTGGACGGGTTTAACTACTCAACTGTTTTTTAATGAGACTGCTATTGCACACTATAATGAATATCTTGGTAATAAAATGACAGTATTTTTTTCAAAGATAAATGTTCTAAAAGCAGATAGGACATCTGCCAGATATGTGCTGGTTGTTATTGTGTCAAATATGTCAGTGTGTGTGCTTTCTTTTTTTCTAAGCTAATGTATTTATGGCTTTCAAACTAAGATAAGTCTCATTTCATACTATTAGGTTTATTTTAACAGTACAGTGATTTCTTTCCTTCTCTTAGGATTATTTTCTTGAATAAGATTAGGTCTGGTGAAACACCTAAACACTTAATTTATTATTACCTTTATACAAATATTTTAACCATGGTTCAGTATATATATAATTTTCGTATTACTTAAGGAAAAAAAAATTAGGAAACAAACTGTTTTCCTACTGGCAAAATAAGATTGTTCATGACTAAAAATCAGAAAATAACTCAATTTTTTAGATACCTTTACCATCTCTTTATGCTCACAGTTATTCTTCATGATCAGAATAACCATCAATGTCTCTTTTTTTAAGTAATTTACTGAACACAGGAGGATCACACTATCTTCTGATTCATACAAGATTATTGGATACTACATGCAATTTCAGAAAAACACTGATAACATGGTATGAACTTTAGGAATCTTCAAATGATTTTGCCTTTTCCTTCAAATAATTTCCTTCAAATAATACACAGAGAAAACATACACAAAAAGGGAAGAATTAGAAACCAGTTATAAGTCTTTTATCATCCATAGGACTAGTTGTAAATGGGCTAAAAAATACATTTTTCTTAAGGTTTTCTGTGAAGGAGTCACTTTAAAGCATTTTAGGCACAGAAATGACTAGAAAGTTTTATCGGAACCCTCTCTACTGTTCAAGGTAAACAACCTCTTAATGACTTAGTAACATCTGTAACTGCAGTGTGACAAAAAAAAGCTTTTCTGACACATGATCTTTGCTTTTTTTATTCAACACAGATAACTTTTCTCCAACCACATTTGACATCTCCAGTATTAAACAAAACATGGAATATAAATCAAGACCTTGGGCCAAAATTCAACCTTATAAGAGCCGTCTTAAAGGGAATTTTTGTGAGAAAAAAAAAATGGCCTAAGGCTAACTCAAAACTTGTGCAGCTGCTGAAAGTATTATTCAGCTTTAGGATATGTTAATGTTGTGTTCAGGGAGCTATATCTAACAAAGTTTGTTTGAGTCCTGGAAGAAGTCAAGCAGTGGGTAGGTGCTCTAGCAGACTCAAATCGTGCCCAACCTGGATTAGTTAGATTGACTAAGACTGTTTATAATAGTGATAGTGCTGATGAGTCTATGCAAGCTGAGCATAGTTTTCTTCTTTCCCCAGTCTAGCAGGTCAATTCATCTGGTTAAACTTGGAAAAATTACTCTTAATTAACACTTAGTTTTGAAGTTTGCTACTTCTATAAAGTAAAGGGATTTAGAGAATATAGAATATAGGTGCTGAATATACCTGCAAGTATATTACAGATTTGCCTCTTGGAAACCTTATTTGATTAAACTGCTACCAAGTATCTTGTAATAAATAAATGCAATCAGAACTGGAAATACCATTATGTAATATTCAGCAACAGACTAAATACTTTCACTAGGTTTTAAGTAAGGATTATTTTTGTGCTGTCTGTACCACTACACAACACTGGAGATAATAATTTTTGAACATGAGCTTTTGTTATGTTTTTAATATATAGCACTATTCTCAGATGACAGCATTCTTGTCTTGCTGGTTTATCAAGCTGTTTACGTCCAATTCAATTTTATCTGTGTGCATTTTCTGTCATATTAAAATAGGACAACACAGACAACAAGCATACCATAAACTCAGGAGTCTCTTCACAGTGCTTTATTCCATTCATGAGTCTGTGAAGCTCACTAGTATGATTATGTTTCACTAATTAGAGATTTAGAAACATCAAGTTGTTTTTCTTCTAGTATCTTTAAACTATCTTTAAAAATCTTAAACTATCTTTAATAGTTATTTTACACGTTAATCTACATTCCTATATTGATCCACAATATATGTCATATTAATGACCTCTTACTGGGAGGTAAAAAGCACTGTGCTGTGAGCATTCTCATCCTACAGAAAAAAAATGTCAAATTGTGCCGACAGCATCATTGTGATATTATAGTCAAAAAATTTATTGTATGTATATTCCCATAACACCATAAAGTCAATGAGATTGTATTTGGCATTTATTTCTTACAAATATTCATTTGCATTTCATATTTATTCATGACTGTATGAAATATCTTCATCTAGCTAGTTTATTAAAATTGCAGGTGAGTAAGATCATAAATTTCAACATGGCTGCACTTTGAATACTCTGTAAAGCAGTAGTTTGGGAAGCATAAAATAAAGTGAGGAGAATCATGTCGTGTTCTACTGGAAGACATATTTTACCCTTCAGTTGCATATTAGAGACACATGTTTTAGAAATTGAGGCAAGGCACAGAGTACCTTTGTCTCATGAGATATATTTCTCTGCCTAGAGCAAAATTTTCCTTTTGGCATTGTGTTTCCAAACTGGCAAGTTCAACAGTTTAAGCTGTTTAGCATTACACTTCTTAACCACCACCCCCCTCAAAAAAAAAAAAAAAAATTATCCTACTGTTAGGGATTTTTTGCACATAATTCTAATGCACGTTGACAAGATTAGCCATTTTTTTCCCCAAAAGGGATTATATAGGCTACTGGAATGTCATAATTTCTATATGTAATATTAACAGTATATTCACATTGCATTATCTTTCCTGTTTCTAACCAGATAGTCAAGCAAAACATATATATATATATATAAATCACAAAGGTCTGAGAAGCAATATTGTTTGAAAGAGAAGGTCATAGCCTGTTATGTGATGTAGTTTATATAGTGCAGTCCTCATCCAGTGTTTATTATCAGAACTACTTCCCCATTGGATACAGAGCACAAAAAGTGCTCCTTCCACTAGGACCTTTTCACAGATGTTTACCATAAGAACATGAAATTGCTAATCAACAAAAGAAGATTTATGATTGAGAAAGAGAGAATTTTCAGAGGATTTTTTTTTTCTGAAGAAGAATGCAGTCCTGAATAATTTTAGCGATTTATACCAATGGTCTCTAAATCAAAGCGAACAATTGACATACCTATTTTAATAGTCTGAAAAGTCTTACTTTAATATTGACCTGAACTAGTTCATGTGCATTTGACCTTGTATCTAAAAACGAAATTGAAAACAATATATTAATTTTAGTTCAGTTATGTTAAACTGTGCATGCCTATGTGCAAGTATACCTGTCTATATGCAAGTATGCATATTGTTGTGTATCACATAATCACTGAGAGAAGAATAATAAATGTAATCCACTTCTCATACGTTCTGAAGGTTGTTTGACAGCTAACCAAATTATTTCTTTCACTTTCTAGGAAAGGCAGAAAGGAGAGATTATGTACACTGTTACCTTTCATGTCCGTTTACCCAGATATCTACAACCTTCATGTGGCAAGCTTCTTGAGGTAAAAAAGGTAGATTAATGATTGTTGCTGTGAAATGGAGAATTACTTTGCACCAGCCTATGGCATTGTTCAGGGTTAACAACTGCCATTGCGAAGACTGATATTCTGCTTCACAGAATCACAGAATGTTTGAGTTTGGAAGGGACCTCTGGAGATCATCCAGGCCAACCCCCTGCTTTCACTGACGTTGAACACAAAAGTGAGAAAAGAAGTGAGGTGCACATGGAGAGGGTCTAGGGACAAAATGCTGATAGAATATCTTATCTAAAAGGAAGAGGGGCTATCTCTGAACTCCTTGTGCTTTCGGATCTGCTGGTAAAGATACAAAAGAATTGGATCTCCACTTTGTAACATAAGGGATGCTGTGTAAGCAGTGGCTGCAGGAAGTCTGACAGTTCTCAAGCAGAAAAAAATGAAATACTTTTATAATTTTTAGTTTATATTTAATCTTTGTCAAACTAGTACTAAATCTAATGAGAAAATGTAGATATTGCTATATATCAATATACATTGATTCAGTAGCATTAAGCTTTGTGGAACAAAATAACATTTCACTGAAAAGCCACAAGAAGTCAAAAACTTCTTGCCCATTATCAGAAAGAAAAATGCAGTTTTTCTTTAAGCGTGGCCAATTATGAGAAAAAATATGACATTATTTTCATTGAAATACATTGTGCTGCCTTCAACATCACTTTAAAAATGTTTCTTCACATCTTTGGTTAGGCTTTTTTACCTCATTATTGCATTTTTTTTCCTTATATATGATGTATAATTTACATTTATGTCAATGTGAAATTTATATACAGTTTACAGGGGCAGCTCAAAGTGTTATCTTCTTAATTAACTTTTAATGCTGCAGCAGTAATGCAGCAAACTGGGAATATAAAAATCTCATCATTTTTAAAGAACACATAAATCACTCTTGCCTGAGTGAAAAGTGCCCTCTGCAATTAGGTTCACCCAAATGGATAGACTGCAAATAATGGAATGGACAGTAAGTGATCTCTCAAATTATAAAAGTGTTACTTTCAAAATCATATTTATGATGATCCTGGAGATAATTAGTATTGGTTTTAAGGTAGAATTTTATCTCCACCTAGTGGTAAATAAAGTTAGATTTGTATTGTTCCATAATTGTTAGAAACAGGAAAAAAAAAGGCTCCTTTTGTTAGAATATAGAACCTTTTAGACTGTAAGATGCACATATTCTAATTCTCATCATTACTTTGTTTTTAAATTGGATTTACAACAGTTGAGCAGTGGAGATCACTTAGACTCCATGTCCCACTCTGTCCTCTCCCTAGTGCTGCCTATTGTATTAGCTTTAATGCATGCTTCTATTGTTTCATTTAATATTGAAAACTGCATCTCTTTGAGATTTTTTTAATATTAACATTTGTGAACAAAACTGTATACATCTGAGTAAAAATAATTTTCAAGGCATATCAAATGCCCTGAAAAACAATTACCTTTGGTTAGGATTTTTGATGTATCAAAAAAAGTCTAATTTTTCAGTTTTACTCTGATTTCTTAAAGTAGTGCTTTAAATGACCTTAGGTCAAACACTTGTCCCCGGTGTGGTCTCACAGCCAAATTGATCAGTTAAAGGAGGATGAAGATCTTGTACTCATTAGCTACAGGGACGGGATGTCAGAAAGGCAACCTGGACACTCTGGAAGACAAACCTGAGCTGGCTTGGGCTACTCTTACCGGTAGCGAGGTTGCACCAGATGGCCTCAGAGGTCTCTCCCAACTGTCATTTCGATGATATTCTGATTTTTGGAAGCATCTAGCATCCTGTAAATCACAGTAATCCTGGAAATCTGTGAGACATCAAAAAAGAAAGTGGTGCAATATTGACTGCAGCTTGAGAAGAAAGCGTACCAGTAATCAGTGTACACCTATTTTCTGTGTGCTACAAATAACTAGCGAGTGCCAAGTAAACAATACCTTGAATCCTGCAGGTTATACCCGAGTGCCAATATTTCATTAATTTTAGTGGATGACTATGGCAGAGCAGGTGCAGTGGAGGAACAGCACTGAAAGGGTTTAAAGGATAAATGTCAGATTCATCGAACATTATGGATTATGTGATAGGCTTATGCAGAGATTTAACTTCCTGGATGATCGAGATTAAAAGGATTTATTGTTTTGCCAGTTCTAGATGGCTTAGGTTAGAGATGTATTCTCAAAACATACGTAGCCAGCTGGTCAATACCATCATTTTGGATATATCCACTTGAATTCAAATTATCCCAAAGAAGAAAAAGAAATGCCACAGGTGCTACAAATTCAGATACTAAATTAAATATATCAAGCAACCAAAGAAAATGTAACAAAACCAAGAAGAATGGTAGAAAATATCAGCTATTACCACAAAAACAGTCCATTTCAGTAACTAATAAAAATCCCACATATAAATATCCCTAAATCCTTTCCACTTCTGAGGTAGCAAAAAAAAAAAAAAAATTAGAAAGCACATTCAATTTGAACATCTGCTATCCTTCTCAGACAAAAGTGTAGTGTCTTTCATGAAGAATACTTGTATTTTTTGACAGCTGTGAGACACAGAGCTTGACTCTGTGATTGCCATCCTGAGAAATCTTGTTAAACACCATGCTTATCTTCCCTGTCCCTGCCCATGATGAAAGAACAGAATTAGGAGATGACAGTTCTGTCAACAACATGAGCACTGCCTCAGTACTCATCTTCATGAACACATCTTCAGCATTAACAGCAGTTAATGCAGCAACTTAATTCATGGGCATAAAAGTCAACACCTGTTCTTTGCCTGCTATCAAAAGTTTGATAGGCAGTATTATTATAGTAGATTATTTCCAGATAATTTCCAGTTAAGATAAAGATGAAAGAAGGGTAAAGTTCTCCTAGAACTTGGCGTTATTGCAACATCTTTAACATGATGTAAAAATGATAAAACTAGAAAATGTTAGTATAATTTGGACTCCCTGCCTTCTCTCATATAAAAAAAAAGAAAAAGAAAATCCCAGAGATTCCAGGGCATTCAGATAACAAACTCACACAATAATTCAGATACTATTATTGGATTCATATAGGAAATTCCCACAATATTCAGATACTATTATTAGGCTACAAGTTTATGTTTAAATAACACTCTGAATGTTTGTCATGGAATTTTGCTTTCTTTCATAGGCCACCCAGAAATCTTCCCCCTAGTTTTCACTACACAGACCCAAGAAATCTTTAATTGCCGGGTTGATGAAGATGTCACAGAAGAAAACCGTTTCAAACTTATTAAAAAAGAGGACATCATTGAGGACCTGAAAGCAAGAGCAGCAGTTTCAGATTTCCATCCTGTTAAAAAAATTGTCCTAGTACGTAGTGTATTTCATTCTCACTTCAAGACTTTTCCCCTCAGAGCATACATATTTCTAAGGTCTGTTCTTGTTTGAGCCTTGGTAAGCTCATGAATGTTGTACTACCCAGGGGTTGTGGACCACTGTCAGCTCCAAGGGTTTCTCATGGCTCATCACACACCTTTTTACTAACT
>JAVCKT010098399.1:0-10775 GCA_032273925.1 Rhynchotus rufescens
AGCATTGTTAAGCATATTGTAGGACAATACAGACTGAGAGAAGTGTAGCTATTAACTGATCAGAAAATATCCTAAAACATGTTTCAAAATTCTATAGTGCTCTTATTTCAGCTATGTCCACTCTAAAAGGCAAAAAATGCAATATGATACCAACGTATAAAAAATGTTTGCACCACTTATGTCCAAAATATATGGACATGCTAAAAATAATACCTGAAATTTCTCTTTTGTCATATCAAACTTTAGAAGCTTTCAACACAGAGGTAACAGAAAGCAACAGACAAATGAGTACTGCATGCTATCAAATAAAATTAATCTATATCTATTTCCTGCTGCGTCAGAGTTTGACTGCTGCTCAACTGTGAATACCAATTAGACTCCACTAATAGTCATTGAAGAGTCTATTACTCTTTCTAGGAAGCCATTAACATAGTCTCAATTAACCTGAAATACTGCAGAATTTTCTTTAACATAATGGATAAAATCCAAAAATCAGCTAGACTCAATTACACTTCACAGCTGTAACATTACGGAAATTTCCTTTTCTCAGTTCTTTGTAAACAAGTCATGTGAATAGCTAATCGCTTCCACCGCAATCACTGTGTCAAAACAATGATCCCACCACTTTGCCAAGGAGGTGCACCAGGTCAGCCACAGTTTGCAGCTCTTCCTTTCACCAGCCTCACTCTCTATCATAATGCTAAATTAAGTTTTTGTTGGTGTAGGACAGAAAAAAAATGTGATAAGTGTTTTATTTGAACCACAATCCCATTCTCCTGCTCTATGCTGTCAACTTGCATGTCCCTAAGCAGACAACAGGTACTCCCAGTCTCCTCAAGCCCATTTACCAGATGCAGCAAGCTGCATAGGAACTGAGACAGCATGAGCTTTCAGCAGCAAATTTAGAGAAGGCATATTTTCTGCAACCAGCTACAAAACTAGAACCATTCCTAGAAGAGCATTAGGATTAGGAGTAGGGGAATGAGAAAATTGAGGAGAGGCAAAAAAAAGGCTCATAAACTTCCAAACTCTATCACAAGCTGTTTTTAAATTATTTCTCCAGCTAACATTGATGTTTTACAGTTACTCACTTCTTCCTTTCTGCCTAAAAAGTATTTGATCTTGTTCTTTAATAATAAAAGTTAAAATTCACTTTCTCGAAATTGGATTTCTTGGATCACTTACCAAAATATGTATTGACATGTATTATAGCCTTGTCAGTCAATAGACTGATGGAATCGATCCACTGCATGCCAAAGATAAGTATTTTATTGAATGAAGTACACAATTCAGTTTTCATACATAAACAGAAGTAGTAAATCCAGTGGCAATCTTTGCCAATTAGACAAGACACATATGCATATGTTTAATTATACAGTATGAAAGTGATAGGAGAGAACTGGATGTTATGCATAAACTAAGCAACTAATTAAAATTAATTATATGCCTCCTACCTTTGGTCAGAAGGAATCCAGATATTTTCAAACTTCAGAGTTCAAAAGGAAAAAAAATAAAAGCTCCCTCTGGCACAAGCAGAAACCCTCAAATCTGCTCCTTCCCAGAAAAAACTTAGGCATGTGAAACACAACCTCAATGAGCACCTCATTCTCTCTTTCAAATCAACTACAGAACACTTACATTACCAGCTTATTCCAATTAAAGAAGATGCTCTTATTCATGATAGAATTTTAAACACATTGCTCCATCAAAGTAAAATAATGACGTTTCCTTGACTTTAAGATAAAGATACCAGAGCTGAGAAAAATCTTTGTCTTGATCTACCATTTTTCTCTCTTAACACTTCCTTGAGGGATTTAATGATTTCTTTAGCCAATAAGTATTTTAAAAGTTTAGGTATTCAACCTAGAAACAATAAATATGCCAGCAATAAATACTTTCATGGTCATTCTCCAAATTCCCCGAAAGAAGAATGTTTTTCAACCAAGGCTGTTAAATTGTTGTGTGACTGCCTCTTAGCAAAACTATAAACGAAAATGTCTTCCTTGTTCTTCGTCAAGTTTATACAAATCTACTGAATTAAATGGTTATAATATCTTTAAGTGTTTATAATGAATACTCTCACCTAAATTACTTACAATGCAAGCCATTAGACAGAATTACATTACAAAATTCATTTATCCTTTGAAACAATCAATTCTGGAAATGTTTTAGAAATACATACATGGCAGAAGATACAAACAATACTCAACTCCAAATATTCAGGCTGTGGCAGAAACCTTGATGCAATTAAATAATTCAAAATTTTCAGAGGCTAAGACTTTTGAACTGATATTGCTTTCTCTTTTTCCTACCATTGATATTCCCTGTGTTGTGGTGAACAAGTCAAAATATGGACGTTTATATGAAAAAAATATCCCTGAAGACATACGAGCACACAAAATAAGTAGAAAGTTATTTTATTCTATTCCTCCTTTGAAGATGTAACATTATAATTTCGGGGAGAAAAAAAGAATACAACAAGGCATCCTTTCCTTCAAATTTCATTCCACCCTGAGCCTTTAATTTCTACTAAGCTGGCAAATTAAACTAAGATGTGGTCCTCCCAACACACTTACTTTACGCTGCTAAATGGCCCTGTTTCTTTAGATAGTGAGAACAGACCAACAAAGAGAAGCCTTCTACCTGGCCTCGCATTGGAGGCCATTTAACTCATGCACTGAAAATCAAGTTTTGCTCAATATTTTGAACAAATAAGAATAAGCCCCTGGCAATTCTTGATGATGTTATATTGAGGTAAATGATTGCTGAGTCTGTATGATTTCACTGTACCAAAACAGGGATAAATCTCCTTGCCTTTGGTTTCAGGTCATCATCTGTGTACTCATGTAGAGACTTACATAAAACTAGATGCCAGGTTTCCTTTGCCTCCTAGAGAGTCATCTCCCCATTTCCCAGTCTCCATAATACTTTTAATGAACTTAAAGACAGGCATTTCTATAACTTTAATTATGCTATCTGTCAGTAAAATTTATGGCCCACTATGGGAAGCACACACAAGGAAATATTTGTGCAAAAGAACTAATTGTTCAGGGGCCTTGCAGTTATTTCTTTCTCCCTCAGAGAAGGAACTTCATTTTCACTCAAGCTCAGCATTCCTAGGCAGTTTTGGATAATTTTCCCCAATATTTTTATAGCCAAACTTTAGCAGATTTTCTTAAGAATGTCAATAGTAAGTATAGTTTTACTTTATAGCTGTCGATGCCAAAAGAGACTAATGCTACGATATCCATGACTGGTCACAGCTTTGGTGCAGTACAGACTATTTTTTAGTGTAGAACATGCCTCACTGCCACCTTCTATTCAGTTACAGAGAGCTCATCTCTTACCATTTATATATGTGGCAGCTACAGATAGAAGTACAGAAATCACTAACATTAAGAAATTATTTAGAGTGAGTCTTTAAAATAATCTTATTTGGAGGAGGTCATAGTATATCAGCAATGAGAACTAAGTAGTGTTTTTGTATTGAAACACCAGAATGAAGAAAGAATTCAATCAACAAAAAAAATCCAGATCTCCATCAATACAGCTTTCAGCAGAAAGCAGATACAACGCTTTGTACTGTGCAAATTCATTTCTGTTCCCATCTCTTCATAAACTTGTGCTTTCTAAACCTTTAATATTGCGGTTTCCTGTGTTTAAAGTTCCTTTAGTTTAATAATACATGATAATACATAATAAAGCAAAGCAAAGACAAACAGAAAATAAATCCCTGACAAAGAGGTAAAGAAAGAAATATAAATATTTTAAATAAAAACGTAGGTAAACCTACTTAAACAGACATTGCAGAAGAATAGTTCTTTACTGTAGATACAATAAATATCAGAACATCTGAACAGTAGATTTCTTTGTCATAGAATTTACTATATTTTTCAGCAGGCTCCTGTGCTAAAACCAAGGCAGAACAACCAATAGACCACAAGTTAATTTATGAGTTAAAAATACTTTACTTTTCTAAGTGCTAAA
Source organism: Rhynchotus rufescens (assembly GCA_032273925.1). NCBI lineage: Eukaryota > Metazoa > Chordata > Aves > Tinamiformes > Tinamidae > Rhynchotus > Rhynchotus rufescens. The sequence continues at coordinate 3,988 of JAVCKT010098399.1, forward strand.
ATAAAGCATTTCTATTAATGAGCCACAGGCTACATGAGCCTGTTATTTTAGACATCTCAACAGCAAGTATATTTTCTTTACTAGAAAAGCATCACATTTTAAGTAGTAACCCCATTCTCAAGCCATAGAGCAATATTCCACCACAAAAACAAACAAACAAACAAACAAAAACCCACAAAACATTTTCACTGACAGTGTTTTCATTTTCTCTCCATACTCCTGTTTGCTACTCTCCCTGCATCGGAAGAACCCATACTTCTAACCCTCCTCAGTTGCTCAAGTAATGAATAAATGCAGGTATTCTAAGACACAAACAATAAAAATAGCCAAGTTAATTTATACATGGGGTTCGAGTTAATTTGATTAATCTTGTCTGGAGCAGAGTAGAGATAACTCAGGTAAATCACCCTTAAAAGACGTGGAAAGAGCATGAGAAAGAATGAGCAATCAGAGAAATGAAAAGAAAACAAGATCTGTCTATAGCCTCAATGTCAGCAGATAGAAAATGTGCAAGTATGCTTAGTGACTGAAGATCAATAATGGTTTCCTCAGCTAAGCTCCTTTTGGCATGGACTTGCCATTTACCATCTGAGCGACTGTAGACATGAATGCAGTTTGATCTTTGCAAGTAGAACAGCCATTTAACTATGGTGATTGTCCTCTTTTTTTCTAGCTGATATTGTTGCAGACTAAAGATGAAGCATGGATTTCCAAAAACCCAACAGCACTGCTCCTCATACAATCTGTTATGCAAGTAAACCAATTATCTTAGCCATTTTAAGCATAATTTTCATACTCCAGTAAGGCTAGAAATGGAGAGGAGGGGAGGGGAGGTGGGGAAAGAAAGGGAAAGGGAGGAGGCTAACTAGTCAGACCTCTTATCATCCTCTACAATTTGTTCATAAGAAAAGATGCAGCTGTGGGGAAGCCACTAAGTCCCTCCTATTAAGCAACAGGGGAATACAGATACATTAAGGCTCAATGGGCTCAATATGTTCTTCTGAATTTCTTTCTTCATGAGTTCTACTATATTCGTATTTTATAAACTTCAGTGATAACTTCTACCTCTACATATTTCAACAGACATTGAATTGATTCTGTTTCAGTAACTTGAATCAATACAAACTACCTTTTATCCTTTAAAATGAAGAATCTAGAATCAGATCTGCATGAAGCTCAACAGCTATGCAGATACTGTGTAATAAGCATAGATTTCACTTCAAACAAACAATCCAATCCCAGATACTATGTGACAAATTATGAATGCGAGCATCTTTTTACCCAAAGAAAACTGTCTGGGGAATTTTAGGAAGTTTAAAGTCAACAGTGGCTAAAAGCAAAAAAAAATCTAAATGGGAACAAAATGGGAGTGCCAAGCTATGAAGCTCTTTGAAACTGCTTTTTCCACTGATCATATGCGTGTCATAATAAACAGCTGGAAAGAAGGCATGGTTTAAAGTAGAACAAGTGGGTACCACAGTTTTAATGCAGGCAATATATCCCCACAATAATGGGCGGGGAGGAGGGAGAAATAATGGAAATAATTTCCATTTTGATACTCCAAACTCCCATTTACTGTATTAAAAAAAAACAAGAAGCCCAATAAAATCCTGAAGCTCTTATATTTCCTAAGTTTTATACCAATAAAATTAATCTTACAAACCAATCAAAAATATAATACTTTTTCAAAATTTCTGAGGTTTTCTGATAAAAAAATTTCAAACATTTCATTGGATACTCTGAAAATATAATAGAATAAACAAATATAGTCCAGCATCTTTCTCAATAGATGCACAGTTTAAATTCACTCCTAAAAAATGAGAATACAGTCAACATAGGAAGATTCAAAATACTCTCAGTAGTTCAGAAAAAAAATCCTTACCTCAGTATGCCAGGTCTATGCATCACTTGCAATATTAGCTGTCAGTATAGAATTTTACCGGCTTATAGAGCACTGAGCAAGATCTTATCCCTAGAATGCATATGACAAATGGATAAATATTTGTATATAAATATTTGGATATTTGTAAATAAATATCAAGATTTATTTTAATGTGCTAAATAAGATACAAGGCTACCGAGGTATCTTGTGGAAAGCAAAGATTGATAACAAATTAATTCCAAATATTCAAAGAAAATATCATTTTAACTGAGCAAATAAGGCAGTTTTTGTTTAGGAAAAAAGTTACCTGATAAATATTATATAGAGGGACAAAAATAGCTTCTTAGAGTGTGATTTGAAAATAGTTATAAAAGTGGCAGTTTCAATATTAACTACTATCAGAGCCATCACGCATGCCTGAAGTGTTAAACAAGCCTTTATACATCCCCAAAACACCTTTGGGCTCTGAAACCACAATTGATGTTGGGTTGAGCAGGATGAGGCCTGAAACATTTTGCCAGTGCTAAGTGGTATGTCAGAAGGATATTAGGGTTCAGGACAAGCAAATTCTTTGAGAAAGCAATTGGTTGAAAACTGACTTTTTGAAGAAGTGTTATTGTAGGGCCTCTTGTCCTATAGGCAATGTGCACTCTGATATTAATATAATTATATATATCACTCTCTCCCCTTTAGATTCACAGAGGTAACCTAGCTGTACATAGCCACACTGTCTCTCCCATTTTCAGAGAAGAGAGCTGGAATTCAGGTGAAATAAGACAAATCTTATTACATAGCTTACAGGCTGAAAACTGTCTGTGATTCTTTTTCTTATGACCACCAATCCATATAGTTAGAGAAGATGGAGCTTTTGTGTCATCACCAGAAAAACAATGTGAAATTGCATCTAATCATATCGATCCTTCCTACAGATTGAAATATAGTGGACAAAACAAATAATTTTTGTTATTTAGATGGAAGGCTGAATTTGCAAAAGTAGAAGTTGGAGAATAGGGGAGGAAAACAAAGGAGAAAAACATAATAAATAACATATTTTGATTTTAACAATGAAAATCACTAAAGAAAAACTATTATACTTATTAAAAACATTTTTTGGTTAAAATGACTGTATTTCCAGACATAATTCTGATACACATTTATACATAAATTACGGTATATATTTGTTTTTTAAACAAAAAAAAATGTGCCAATTTCCAAGAAACAAAATCTTCCGGTTGTCAGCATATGCATTATATTCCACAAATGTTCACTCCATACTACATAACAGTAACCTAACAGAATATAATAGTTCACTTCCTTAGTCAATGTTAATCTCCCACTATGTAATAAAAAAGTGCCCAATAAAAACTAATAAAAAATGCTGCATAGCAATTATGATTTATAATGTAACTGTGTTGCTCAGTCACTCACTACAAAGAAAAGTACCTGTAAAAGTTGTATGTACAATGTTCATGAATGATTTTCATATTTCAACTTGCTGACAGAGAAAAATATGTTCCAAAGCAAGCCTCTGTAGTACAAAGCAATGGTAGACCTGAACTCTCTGCTTTTCTCATGGATGACTCCAGCATGGTAACTAGCACTGCACACAGAACAATACTGTTGAATACAGTTTAGCAACTACAAGTTTGAATTTTCACAATGCTGTTTAAGAGGGCTACAATGCACTTGCATAATTCCTCTGTTAACCTGCAATTAACTTGTAAAGTTCTCGCATAGAGCATCTGAATAGTAGGGAATTTCACCCATAATAAATAAGATAAATATTTAGGCCTGAATATATGAAAGTGGAAATCATTGTTTGATTCAACACTTCAATGGAAGTTGGAAAAGTCAGACTGCCATATTTCTAAATCGGCTTCTCATTTGCCTCTTTTATTTTCAGTTCTATGATCAAGACATTATACTATGGAAAGGAATAGAATCTAATGACATATTGAGTTTAGAATCATAAAATCATAAAATGCTTAAGGTTGGAAGGGACCTTAGAGATCACCTAGTCCAACCCCCTGCTCTCGCAGGGTCACCTAGAGCATGTGGCACACGGCTGCGTCCAAGTGGGTTTTAAAGATCTCCAAAGAAGGAGACTCCACAACCTCTCTGGGCAGCCTGTTCCAGGGCTCTATCACTCTCACTGTCAAAAAGTGTTTTCTCAAGTTCCTGTGGAAATTTTAGAAGTTTCCTGCAAATTTAATTTATTTCCTATAGGTTACTCTTCTGCTCTTATGCAAATCAAGCTCTAATTTGATTAGAAGGCATCATCAAATGTCTTAAAACTTACTTCCAACAACTGTGAAATAAACTGTGGAGAAGGGGAGGTTGAAGCTGCTCACCCAAGCATGGAACGGGCACTCCAATAAAGAGGAGACATGAAGAAACACACACAAAGCAGGGTTTTTTTGTTTAATTATTCGGTTTGCTTTGCATTTTGTAGCCTTTTTCTATACCTTCTCCGTGGGCTCCTATGCACCTTTGAGAGCCACAGCAAAGCCTTGGGAGGCTGGAGGAATTGCACATTCAGGATACTTTGGGCTGACTAAGTTTTACCTAACTAGGGCTTCTAGAAACATGTTGAGAACAGTCAAGAGACAGACATTTCTTCCAGTTTGTTTCCTAAATTGGGCTACTAATGACAAATTCTACCACTGAAGACCAAAGTATTATAAACAGATTAGTGTGTTAGTCATTTTGGGTCATTTGCCTTACATTTATTAGGGAACGCCCTTGTGCAAACCACACAATGAGTCACAAGGGAAACTGCAGACAGACGGTCACTGCGTGAGCTACAGCTCAGGAAAGAAATGACTGCTAAGAGTATAACCAATTAAAGATCGAGCAGATCAGCCAAGGATTACTCTTTGTTGGTTGCTGCTGAAGAAAAGAAAAACACTACGATCAAGGTCCTGTCTTATCTCAGAAATTCTGTGTTTCAATAGTTTTGCTTGAGGTTTAAGCACATCACAGGGCATTAGCTTTGCACATTAATGGGTCAGAGAAGAGCCTGGAATAAGGTTACAATCTGCTTGGGCATGAAGGAAATAGATACCTGGTACAATTTACACAGCACAAACAAACAAAAAAACCAAAAAGATCCTTCATATAATTTTGAATATGAAAATGACAGTGAGATGCTAAGCAGCAACAGACTCAGTCCAGATACATCCCACTCAGTGCCCGGACCCTGCCACCCCATAGGATTAAGACAGGGTGAGATGCTGAAACTCATGCCCAGCCTTACAAAAGCACCAAGCTCAGCTGGTCCTCCAGCCTCACCTGTTGTTTTACTACTGCGTCTATTACCTATCAGTTCTGGCAAATATATTTCCGACTTTCACCTGAAACTGCCATAGATATCCTGTGTCATCCTCTGAATCCAGCTGTTCTTTACCTGAGGCAGAAAACTCCTTTCACACTCAGATTAAAATCCACCCCTCTCCTTTTTTTTCTTTTCTTCTTACTGTTTGCTCCATTTCTAGACAATAATTTGCTATTTTGACAGGAACAGCTATCAAAATACTTTTGACAGTAAGATTTCATTTTCTTCATATCAAAGAGCTAAATGCATTAAGTTATGTAAAATCCAAGTCATTACTTTCTTAGATATGTAATTATTCTGTATTCTGAGGAATCCCAAAGAACATGAGAGTTTAAAGCTATTTTATATGATAGGATCATTTCAGCCATTGCTAATATGAAGCATCTCTCAGACCTCTAGGAAATCTTTACTAAGCTAGAGAGAGATAAGAGACACAGTACACAGAAAAAAATGAAATGGTTCTAACTCCTACCACATCCCTGTGAAAGTAGCACACAAAGAGAAGAAAATCTCACCATCCCTATAGTGATAAGAAGGCTTATTTCATTAAATAGGCTGTAAAGATATCATAGGCTTCAATAAAACAGAGCATCTTAAATTCAGTATGTACAAGTACTTACTTTTCCATGGCCTTGAGAAACTGTGCTATCACATCTAACCCTTCTTCTGTGTAGAAGCGACTCAATTTAAGCCGAGGGAGTGAATGCAGAAGGTCCCAAAAGTGAGGTTGCTTATATAGATTTTCTATTCTGGAAATCATTTCTTCTGCTTCATTCAAATTCACCTTCACATGAGGGAAATATTTAAAACATGACAATTCTTTAAAGGATAAGGAAAATAAAACCACACACACACAGTAACAGCTGCCTGTTACTTCCCCTACTCTAGTTCTCTTAACCTTTTAGTCATTTAAGATGCTTTCTCTGGTGTGGAAACATAACCCCTAGCTTTGATATTTCACTTAGCTTGGAACCCATGGAGTGATGCTTGGAACCCATGGCAGTTCTTTCTCCACTATCCACCTGTGCTCTGATGGAAAACAGCTAGGAGAAGCAACGAGCTATCATCTTCTGATCAGACGCGTAACAAGACATGCTGTACTTTCCAAAGAAGGGTGGCCTTTAACAACCAACACAGAAAGAAGTATTTAGCGTTGCAAGCAGTTTTTGAGTATAGGTAATAGAGACTAGAACTCTAACTGGGACATCCCATCTTCCTTACAGTTTTAGCTTAAATCTATTGGTCAAGTCTTATTTCTCTAATTGAATATTTGTGTAGGACTTTTCTGGATACTATTCAGCAACAATAGCATTGGCTTATACAACAAGAGAGGCTTGTGTACAAAAGCTCTGTAGCCAATAGTCCACTTGCAACATTCTCATGTTGATAAACACAACTGCTTTTATTTTATGTCATTCCAAAAAGAAAATTTCATATTGAGACGGATCTTTTCAATCAAATATCACATGAGCAATGGAAAATTTTGATGCTCTACTAAAATATGAACCAATTCAAAATTATAATCAGAAATCTGCATATTTCATGAAATATCAGTTGCAATCACTCAACTAT
>JAVCKT010098400.1:0-10775 GCA_032273925.1 Rhynchotus rufescens
AAGCAAAACCTGAAGGCCAGCATTAGTGGAAGAAATAATATTGGAAATGACTCTGTATTATTAATAAATTATAAATATAAATATAATTGTTTTTGCCTTTATGAGAAATTGCATTTACTCAAATGGACACCAACCATTAAAGGGATTCAAGTTTCGCATTCTGAAAGCCTACATATACTGTACTACCCTTTTTTATTGTATATCTATAAAGAATGCTTGACCTTCTGCCTTGTTCTTTTCGGAAACCTGTCTGATTTGGAACTCTTAATCCTATTGAGGATTGTCCTACACATCTAATCCAATTTCAGTAGTTAATGGCACATAACTAGGTGCTACTTTTATGAGCAACTGTCTCAGAATGTATTATTTATACAATTTGCAGGTCTTTTTTAAATTCAACTCATAGCAATGAAAGCAATGCTAGCAGAAGAATGGAAAAAAAATAACCCTTCCACTTATATGGGCAAAAGAAAAACACCATTGAAAAATCAAGCTTTATCATTAATAATTACTGAACTAAGAAAAAATTAAAAACATGGAAAATAACATATTTGGATCACTTATCATCAGTCATCATTGTCTGATTACATTCTCCCAATTATTTGTGATTTATTATTTTTGATGCTTATTATCTTCTGGACACCTGATCACATCAGTACCCACTGTAAATAATACAGTTATTGGCACTACAATTGAATTTACTAGGTTGGAAGTAAAACGCACTCGTGAATTTGAACTCAAACTCAGTTGGTCACAAAATACACAATACAACTAACAGCTACTGTTTCCATTATTGTATTACTGAAACTTTCATAACCTTATCCTATTACCACAGTAGGATGATAAATTGCTGCCAACTCCTCGGGGTGGTGGCAGGGTGGGAATCAGGGTACTCCCACCTCCTGAAAAGCACATTAAAAGTACAGTTCAGTCAGACTTTTATGTCTCTTTCATCTCTCATATACCATAAGTATTAAGTAGGACCTCAATTTTATTTATTTATTTATTTACTGCAGAAATTTCTTTACAGCACTTCTGATTCTGATTCTCTCACAATCCTTTCTTCTGTCCCTTGAGAAGTTCCATTACTTTGGGCAATAGAATCTAATTCAAAATATTACTCTTGCAATTATCTGGGTGAACACAGAATTTCGTGCATTTTCCATTGGTTTCATCTGCTTCAAAGAAGGAAGAATTTGTAATACTGGACAACAGTTCCCATCAGACTCCTTTGGGAATTGCAGTCATTTGATCAAACTGAGGTGGGTGCAGGCTTAGATGCTAACACCCAGAAGCACTGAGAAAAGCTTCAAAAGCTCGCTATTTAATAATGCAGTGACATTATTTTCCTCAGATATGTTTTCCTAGGGTAAACACAACAAGCTAAATGATACCAGCCACTAATAAGCAGTTCAAAACTGCTATATAGTTAAGGGGAAGATTTTATACTATCCTTCATCTCAGCATTGCAGTTCATATTCATTCAAAGAACAGCGAGCAAAGCAACAATCTGGTCTGATAACAAGGATTCTAACTAAAGTCATGTTCATGTTTGCAGCAAAACTCAAAACCACGAAATACTCTCTGTGCTTTGGATTTGATTACAAACTCAGCTCATGCTCACTGAAAGACCTGCCAGGAGTCTAACACCTTTCAAGTAAGTGCAAGATCAATACTGTGCTAACAGAAATATATTTAATGGTTTTACTTCAAAAAGCGCATAAAACCCTCCCACACTGGTTTGCAGCAGAGAGAGGCTGTTTCAGGCATCCTGAGAAATCAGGCATGAAGCCCTTTCGTGGGTCGTATTTCAGCTAGATTTGAAAAACAAATAGCTGAATGAATTCAGATAAGCTTCGGGATTTTCAAACACCCATTTTAATTTCTGAGGATCTTTCCATCAAGCACTTGAATGGTAATGACCATTTTTAATACAGATATAGTTGACAGACTGGGGAGAAGGATGAAATACTCAGGCTCCTGTGCCTAAAGGCACTGAACGGCAGTTCTCTGTCTTCATGCGAAGCTCCCAACCTTCCTGCAAGATCAGCAGGACTGGGCGCTCAGCTAAAGTGCCTCGATTGGGCACCACGCAGGTAGCACAGGTCACAACGAGGAGAGAAAAAATTATCAGGAGAATTAGAGAATGAGCCAAATAAGTTCAAACTGGCATGGGAGAGTGCAAGTTAAAAGGGAAATTTTTTCTTTAACAAAGGAAATTTTTCTTTAACAAAGCAATTTAAAGTCGCTGTAATTCAATTTGACTTACAAATCTTCATTTCTAATTATAGACAAAACACGGATAGAGCTACATAAAAATATGAAAGTTGGACCAAATTCTACAACCAAGGAGTCTCATTATGAACTCTCATTACTTTAAGTGAGTATTTCATATGCAATTTTTTAAACCATTGTATATTGTTTTTAAAGCAAGCATTTTAAAAAATATCTGGAATATTCAGAAACACTTCAAAAGCAACCACCAAGGCAAGGAAATCTTCACATTACTGTCTCTCATAAGTTTTGCTCTACATTGTATCAGAAAAATGAGAAAATGGAACTACTATTCTGATGCAACACATGCGCATGTTGTTTCTATTATACCAATAGCACTTTTGGATTTATTATTTTACTTAATAGAAAAATTCAAGCCCAGCTGAGAAGAGACCATAATCCCTAAACAACCAATTGGCTATACAGTCCCTTTAGAGATTTAATCAATAGAAATTAAGTATGATTCTTACTTTTAGCATCTCGTGTATATCAAGATTTCCAGTTGTCTTTCTGCACGCTATTAGAATGTTAAATAACTGTCTCGAAGACACGCTCCTTTCTATTTTCAGTTAGTTTGTTATTAACATAAGGGGAAAACAAGCAAAAGAATTAGGGTATTATCATAGAGAATTGGCAAAAATAGTAGAAATAATAATAATAAAACAGCTTTAAAGCCCAAATCTGTAAAAATTACACTGATTCAGCCCTTCACGTGGAAGCTACTAAAACTAAGTTAAAATGAAACCTACTTCTCCACATCAACTTGTTGACTAAGTCTCTTTACTTCTCAAAGACGCAGACCTGTGCTCATGCTCTGTCCAGCTGGAATAACTGATTTCTAGAGGGAAACACATTTATTTAAATCCACTCATTATGCAAGCTTTGGGTTTTTTTTTTTTTATGTTTTCTGTAGAACATTCACAGAACATTCTTGTTCATTACTTTTTCCTCTCATACGAGAAGGTTTTTGAATCCTTTTTCGGCAATTTGGCAACCACGATACAAGGATGAGGCTTAAACAGGAACCACGAGAATGTCGGAAAGCAGATGCCATAAATCAAATAAGAAGGGCTCAGACAACACTGTCATTGAGAGCTACAGTCTGTAATAAACCTGTTTTTGCATAGCTGTGCTTCTTTTAGAGCAATCCGAAATCTTGTTCCAGTTAATTTCCCTGTAGAATTAAATTTAACAATCCTATTTAACAATCCTTCTTAAATCTAATAAAAACTATGACAGTGAAGCATCTCACTCGCAACAAGCTATTTTAGCCTTAAAAGAGAAAATACAGTATTTTACAATGCAGAATTCTTCTGAAAAGTATCTTTTATATTTACATTTCTACTTTGCAGCATACTTGCTATAAAAAGCAGAAGGGATGGGTTTTTAATGTAGTCCACAACCAAATATATTTTTTCAGTTTGGTTTACTGTTATTGGATAAGTGGTCCCTCATTTTTACCATATTCAGAATTTGGTTTCTTGATGAATTATGGAAGAGCACAATTGCTCTGATGGCATCTTTTCCAATTACGGTCTCTACAGAGATGCCAGTTTAACAAATGTATTCAATAACATTTAGAGTCTTAGGAATACTGACTCATATTTCAATATAAGGTACAATGTATGCTTTGTCCTTGAACATTAAATGTCATCACATTCACTTATAGGAATGTGTTACAAGGCTAATAAACAAGTGAAAGAGCAAGCTCACCGTGCATTCAGAGAAGCGATTAGCTTCCAGCCAACTGTACTGCTGCACGAGAGCTAACCAGGAAATGCAGTGATGTTAACTTGCCTTACAATCCAACTGTGCTTCTGAGTTTCATAGGAAGTGCTTCTTACCTGGCAAGCAGGTACCAAATCTTCTTCTTCATCTAAAATTTCAGTATTTATACAAAAAGCCAAAACAAAGGCCACTGTGGTAACAGACCAAATAGATTTCAAGAAAAATAAAATGACAATGAAAAGACAAGAAGCAAGTGCTTTGCTGAGAAAAACAGAAAAGCATGTAGATCTCCTAGCCCTGATTTTGTTAAAGATTTCAGAAATTCCTCAAAGGCCCATGACAGGCATCAACATTTGTACATCAAGAAGAGGCAGATTCTATTTAGCCACTCATTCCCAAGCAGCTTTTTGAATCTGAGCAATTTCCAAGCCCTTACTACCAAACCCAGACCTTCTCTGCAGGCCGCTTTTTATCCAGGGACACGTGGTAGCAGCGCACGGCTCCCTAAACTTTGCTAGCGGAAGGAATTTAAAGAAGGAGTCCGAAAAAAGAGCCATGGGCTGGCTCTTGGTGTTAAGGGGCTTATATGTCAACAAGCAGTCTGGGTGGGCTTGGTTAGCATCTGCACAAGTCTGATTTTCACCACGAGAAGAAAGGCAAGACCAAAATCCAGTAACCAGCCATTTAAAGGGAACGGAGAGACACAGCTACCTGGGGACTCACATAATCAGCTGTTAATTGACTCATCCTTGTTACCATTAATTGAGGCTTTCCTTTTATACCTAAACTGTTTATTGAGCTATTTGCTCTTTGTTATTTGTGTGGTAATGTCTGAATGTTTTATTACAAAGCATTTAACCATATTTTATTTGTTATGTTTTCAGACTTTGGTAATGAATATTGCATCTCCAATAGGTGTTAACAGAGCGAATTTGCTCAAGTCATTATTTTGCATGCCTGTGGATAATAAGTCTGCATTGGGTGATCTAAGGAACAGCCTCAACTGTGACCCCAATTATCCTGGAGGTAACTACAAATACTTGCACATCTGAAACATACTCAATTTCCAGTTAAAAAGAAAGAAAGAAAAACCTACTTCACATGAATAAGTCATTCTTTTTTCACCCTTGACATTTAAAATATGAAGAAGCAAAGTCTTTGATTTCTCCAAAATAAAATGCAAGTCATACGCAACTTGGCAGTGTGATGAAATTGATTCCCACCTGTGCAAACCACTACAGCAATTTGTTCATTCCTCATTACCAAGCTCTCCTTTGGGCACAAGTACGCACACGTGCCTTATTTCACCTTAAAAAGACTCACCAAGTGCTGTGCACGTGGAAGTGCCTCTGCCCAGCGTGCACGCTGCCTTTCTTACAGGAGCTCAACCAGGAGGCTGACAGGCGAGCGAGTGGCCGTGACATTTGCTTATTTATGACAGGTGAGCAGAGGGGACATCAGTCCAGAGCTCGGCAGTACCATGGGAATTATCTTTACGGAAGGTTGTTTTGTGTACTGGTATCCAAAGCCAAGAGTCACCTGGGGTAGTGTGACAGATGTCAGGCTTTAGACACTTCAGAGAATGGTATTGATACCTGCTATATGCTATAGATTTTCCAAAGGAAGAGTTGTACCTATTTTATTAGTGTTAAATTTATTTGAGTCTAAGTCAGTTAAGTCAGGTAAACAAGCCCAAGAGACTCTCTTCCTCCAAGTAAAATAGAAAGTGGTTTTTTGTTCTGGCTCAGGAAATCCCACCAAAATGACACTGAGGAGGCTGAAAGGAAGGGTCCTCATCTGGAGTCACCTAGATATATTCAGATATATAAACATTGCAATTACTGCTTTAAATAAGCTAACACCTCTAACATTAGCAATTAAACCACCAGAATATGAAACTCAGCTACTGTTGGCAGCAACTTCCCTCTTTGCCTTTTTATCTCACCTAAAAAAGCAAATACCAGGATCACACTGAGGTCTTTGCAGACTAAATTAGACTACTGGATCAACCCAGACTACTTCCAGGGCAGCTCATATTCTGCAGTACTAAAACTGCAGCAACCTCCTGTAAGATTGAAGCCTGACAAGCTTATGTGTGAATCCAAATTTCATGCACCTGATGGATAATGCCTGGCTAGAGAGCCATCTTACTGTTTTATTTTGTTTCCTCAGTAATACTTCTGCCCTAAAATAAGGGATGCGGTGCTGACATTCAGGCATTAAGATGATCACTGAGTTGAAGGTAAGAAATGGTAGGATCTAAAGAAAACAGTTATGCCGTAACATCCTCAGTGAAAGATGCTGTGTGGGTACAAAAGGTGACTAGATAAATACCAAAGGCATGGTTAAGTCTCAGATTGTTACCTGTAATCCCAGTGATGCGGACCACTCACTCAGAAGTGCACGGCCTACAAGAGAGACTACAAGATACTAGAAGAATACTACAAACTGCAAAACTCCTGGGCTGTCCTTACACAATTAAACACTGTTTTTATCCATGGCGGTCATCATCTTCACAGACAAACAGAAATGCCTGAACAGGTGACAGACTCCAAAGCCAGACATTGCCAAGGTGTAACACCCTACTGACACATGGAGCCCACTGGGGGCAACAGAACTGAGGTTCAGCACAATCACTCACTGGCAAAGCAGAAAAGAAAAACATAAAGCTTGGGGTTCACATATTACCCTCTTTATGTGGCTTTGCCTGGAGAAAAGCTCTAAAAGTCCCTTCTCTATGCAGTGTGCCTTTTATAACATCTTTTCTCTCAGGATGGTGCATTCCTTCTCCTTCTGCCTTTCCATAAGGATACAAAATTCACACTGCTTGACATGCTGCGTATTTTTTAAAGTATGTATTTTTAGTACTTTGAGCCATTTGGCCTTGTTTCCTATTTATTTGAAACTTGCTCACACTCGGGTATGTGCCATGTGCCAGCTGGCACATGATTAGGCCCTTGCAATTTCATTCACAAGTTTAAAGCAAAGGCTATCACATGCAATCCAAGTTATGAAATATTTGGCATCTTTAATGATAGTAGTATAACCCTCAAACAATAAAGATAGGTTTATCTTTCTTTTATCAGATTTTCTGTTCAGTCATAAAACACTTTTGAAAATAGCATTTTCCATGTACCAGCAATGAGCCATGACAGAGCTCATATGTTGGAAACATCCCTCAGGAGGAAGCAATAACTGCCCTCCGGAACTTTACAAAACACTACTGAGAGCACTTCTAAAACATTAACAATATCAACTTACTCAATATATTGGTGGCAAACACAAACTTCTGTTTAAAACACTATAAGAAGATGCATTTTTGCTTGGCTAATGTTCCAGACCTTCTGAAAACCAACTGAATATATTTAATATACTGCATAGCATAGACTGAGATTGCCTGTGAGGAGGACATACTAGCTCCTTCTCAACAGCCTACACTCAATCCTCACATCATTTCCAGTTAGCTCAGAGCACAGAAAGGATTTCCTTTTGTCCATAACAATTTTTACATGGATAGGAAACACCACACAGATCTATCCAGCCAAATAACCTCTCTTTGGCAGTGCTCAGGTGAGCAATGATACTTCTCCAGAACATTCCTGTGACCTTCAGAAAGCTGCTGATCAGAGATTTCCCGCACTAGCAGTGCTGGCTTTGGTTTTTAATAGCTCTCAGTGGGAATAAAGAGAAAAAATGCAATTGCTTTTTGGAATCTGTCAAATTTTATCACCCACAGCATCTCCTGATGTGGAGCCACAGACCGTGTCCGTAAGCACTTCCTTTTCTATTTTGAAGCAACAAGCTGCTAATTTCATTTGATGTCTCCTACTCGCTGTACTGGAAGGAATCACAACCAACCAATTCCTTCCCACCCTGCAATAACGCTCCTGACTTTAAGGAGGTCTGTCCTATCAAACTCATGTTCCGACCCTTGTCGCTTTTATTGCTCCTCATACAGAAGGTACCCATGACTCCGGTCACCTTTGTCACCCGTCCCTAAGCATTACAACTGCCTGCTGTTTTCAAGATAGAGCAACACTTCAGCTTTCTCTGGTGCATAATGCTGTTCTCTGATATGTTCTCTCTGCCTTTCCTAATTAATCACAACAGTCAACTACTTTTCTAACCACTACAGAGTACTGATCTGACATTTTCTACTGTAACCTCAAGACCTTGTTCCTAAATGGCAAGTCAGCTCAGAGCCCATCATTTTATATGTAAAGTTCAAGATTGCTTTTTCTCATGTGCCTGGTTCAACTCTCCTCTATGTCAGATTTTATCTGAGTTTATTACCTAGTAGGATCTAAACTTTCAGGTACTTTAGGTACTTACAGGTAACAATTTGAGACTTAACCATGCTTTTGGTATTTATCTAGTCACCTTTTGTACCCACACAGCACCTTTCACTGAGGATGTTACGGCATAACCGTTTCTTTTCTAATATTACCTATTACCTCTTAAGATCCTCCTGCAATTCTTCATTGCCAGGTCCTGAATGACTTCCCTTCCCAGTCTGGTAGCAAATTTGGGATCTCACAACTCACCCAGCTTTTCAAATATGTTTTCAGTGTATGTGTAAAAGGGTCAGTGCAAAATTCTGCTGCGGCTCCACAGGAGATTTCCTTCCACGCTGGCCACTGACCACATTCACCTGTAGTTCCTCTCCGACCTTTCAGTAGTGCAAAGCTGTGTGTATCAGTGCTTATCCCTTACATAGCGACACCCCTGGTAGCATCTGTGAGGCCCAGTCATGATGTGCTTTGTGCTTGTTGCCATCTTCATCCAAACACATCAGAAATGTTCAGTCTCTTCAGAGAGACTTTTTTTATATTAAAAATAATATTTTTATTCCTAAATACCTTCACATACAAACAAATGAGGTATTCACATTCTGCAATAACACAAAAACTCTCCAATCAAAAGATGGTGTCATTACTCTGCCTTGACATTGGCCAGCATTCCCGCATGGTGCAACCTTAGATTAAAAAAAGGGCCGAGGGTTGGATAACAAGATATAAGAAAGTTTTTTTTCTTTTCTTTTTTTAAAGTATGGAACCAATATATGGAACCAAACACATATCTATTGCTGTTTATTCTGCACAAGTCATTTCTCAAATGAGGTTCTATTTAATATTTATGGGTTTCAATTGGATAAATGCTACAATGAACTAGAGGGCAACCATGTTATTCTCAGCTTGAAAGTTGTTTCCATTCACGTAATACAGACTCTGCTAACTCCACATTGGCATGTGCTGTGTTCCCACCAGCAATGAATCAAGAGAAACCATTGCTTAGAGAAAGAAAAGAAGATCTTTCAATTGGTACTTCATGACTAATGTGTGACTTAACATCACAAAGAAAAGTAGTGTAAAAAAAAAAAAAGGAAATGGTGCTAAGATGATGTATAAAGATCTGTCCCGGGGAAACAAATTCTACTCCTCCAGGTTTCAGATAATAGAAAGAAAAATACCTTGTGCAAAAATTTAGGCTACCAAGAGCCACTTCCAAAGTTTTAAAATCCCTTGAGACGTGGCTCATTGATTAACTTGCAAGAGTTGAACAGCAAACTGTTGAACGTTTTATCAGAGTAGGATTTTTACAGAAGGCACAGTTCCATTCCAAATACAGACATGGAAAGCTATGCCTACTTAAAAAAAATAAAGAGTTATAAAATGAAAAATGATGAAGCCCTGAAAATAAAAGAAGTATTTTATAGAAAGCTAATAGCTTAACAGAAAATTCACACTATAATAATAACAATACATTAAGGAACATTCCAGGAATTCAGGATAACACTAGCACTTTCCACTAAAAATCTCTTTGTCCCCAAACAGCTTTTATAAGACATTAATTTTAATCAACATTGCTGGGAAACCCAGAGGAAGAGACACAAAGGGGCTTCAGGAAGATTTTACAGCATAGCTACTAATGGAAAAGTACCTATTCAGGGCCATCTAGCCTTCAAAGTAGCAGTCTGGTAGCGTCTGCATAGCAGAGATCCTCCCCATGTCCCCTGGATCCTGCCCTGCAGGGATCTCACCAAAGCCCTGAGGGAACTCACCAAATCTCCTTAGGTATCCTTAGGTATCCTTAGCTTGCTTTTCCTGCATTTTGTAAGGTGACAATTCCAACTTTCTGCTCAAGGGTAGGGGAAGAGAAAGGAATCCAAGGGAAATAGAGAGCGGTCAATTTGTTTTCTTTGTCATTCAGCAACCCGCGTGGATGAGCAGAGACGAAGTGTGCCAGCTATGGGTAATTCTTTTGCGGCCTTATTCTCAGCTAAATGGCGTAATTTCACACCACAACTTTCCACAGGCAGCGAATGCTCTGCTAAATGTTTGTAGCTTTGCTAGCCCTAGATGTATATACTGTCACTCCCAGGTACGAGCAACATCATTTAACACCTTGCGCTGTGAGCTAAGGTGATGCACGTGGCAATAGAGGTGACAAGTGGAAAAGGAGGTAAGAGGGTGCAATCCACCAAGCCTCAGGCAGCACTGCATCTGCTGTCATGACAAACCAGTAAATGAATTAATAAATAGATCGTCCTCTTCAACGTGGAAGTACAGTTCCCACCTGCTTTCTCCTTATTTTCAGTTCCTAAAAGTGATATCATTCCAACTCTAACGTAAGCACATGATCATAAATGTTCAGTTAAGTTAACATTCCTTCTAACCTGCCCTACATTTAAATCTGTCCAGGTATTTAAGGGACAAGATGTTTATATATAAAATTCAACAGGTTTAATTAACACTGGATTGTGTGAAAATCTT
>JAVCKT010098401.1:0-10775 GCA_032273925.1 Rhynchotus rufescens
AAGGCAGGAAGGAAGGAAGGAAGGAAGGAAGGAAGGAAGGAAGGAAGGAAGGAAGGAAGGAAGGAAGGAAGGATAAAATCACCTTGAGAGAAGAGTCACATAGAAAGCTGACCAAGAGAAAAACAATGAAATGAAGTAGATGCAGGGTTGCTGAATGTGTAAGAGTCAGAAACTAGACAGTAAAGATGACATGAATTCCTAACCATGCTGACTGAGCAGGAGAAAAATAAAATGAAGGGATTGACCTTAAAAATGCATGGAATTGAAAAAAATTTTTTGAATACAGAAGTTGACAGGATTGGTTTATCTAGTGATATGATATTTATTAGTAGATCTGTGATCATAAAGCAGTCTTAGTCTTTAGAGGTTTCAGCTGGCAGATCTGAAAGTATACAGAAATGACACACAAATAGAGGGAAGATCATAGAGCTTACTGAAATAGAATGAATTTACATCTTGCAGAAAATAATTTAGCTGAAAACTATAAATGTTGAACTAAATTTTTAACAGAATCAAAGAACAGTGTCCATTGTAATATAAACGTATGTAGTAAAAAGGCTTAAAAAAACTAATTATCATTACTAACTATGAGAAAAGTATCAGTGCATGTCTTTTATTTTATACTATCTTTACTGCAATTAATCTGCCTGGAAGTATCTAATGGTACTTTTCCATGTGATGTTGGTCAAACCAGAACCCACAAAAGTAAGTTGAAATTTCCTTGGTGGTTACTTCTTCATATTTTTCTTCTTTGAAATTTATATTTATCTTTGTCTTTGGTGTCTGTAGAGTCGGCTTAGAAATTATTAAAACCCATTTTATGACTGGTTCCTTTGTTTTCAAGAGAAACGCAGAGAGAAAATCTCTATTACTTGTTCTTCTTGATTTTAACTTTCCTATTTCTCTTTCAGTATTAAAAGTTTTTGATGTTTTTGTTTCTAATTGTATTTTTTCTAACTAATTTATATTTAAGTGCATAAAAGCATTCAAAAACTGCATTTCAAATCTCATTCTCTGCAAACAGAGAAACTATCTGACTTCAGCTGACTTTAACCAAGATAGAGTGAATGAGTGTCTGAAGAAGAATCCTTTGAGTTGTTTTGCCTTGTCTGCAAACTCATTCTGCAAAATACAGCTGTGCTTCTATGTAGAAGCTGGTCAAAATTTCCATGTGGGAAATTTTTTAACATTTTGAAAAAGTTTTTATGTCTGACTGCAATGAAATGGGAAACCTGAACACAGGGCCAGAATTGAAAGAAACACTTTGAACTAAGTAGTTTCTGGGACTTCCCAGATACTGGATGCTTTTCCCAGATGGACTTGGTGCCTTCACATTACAGTGCCTTCAGCACTCACATACATACCCTTCCTGGGACAAACTGTTGGCTCACCTACCCCACTCTCTGTCTCAGATCATTCCTGTCATTTAGCAGAATTTCCCCCAATTGCCAATTATTTTTGTTCGGATAAAAAACACATTTCACACACACACACACACACATGCACACGCACACGAAGTTTTTTCCCCTCTCAAAAAAAAGTTGATTCATTTAAATCCCCAAAATGTTTCTCCAGAAGAAAAGTGATGAAGGTAGGAACTTGACTGGGCCAGCAGGTTCTGCCCTCTTCTGAGACTATAGTAAAGTTCTTCAGAGTAGTCTAGTGTGTGAGTAAACATATTAATGATATCTCCCCAGCATTTCAGCACAGAAGAAAACACAATGTTTCCTGAAAAAAAAAAAATCTGTTTCTCCTTTGAAACCAGTGTTTCATGAGACAAATGGAGAGTCTAATAATGATGAAAGCAATGTAAACGGAAAGCACTGTTGTGCTGATTGCTGCAGTAAGTCAAACCCCATTACATGAAAATAAAGCCACAGAAATATCATGATAATATAAGTCTTCTGTGTGATTAGTTCTAGCTAAGGTGAACTTAAGCTATCTGCCCCTTAGCCATAGGGGGCAGAAAAGAGAGTGTTTCGTGTTAGCTTTATTTTTAAAGGTTTCTGGATGCTCAAGTACAAGGCAAATATTTCTCAAAATGAAGTGATCTGAGCCTAACAAATGTTGATACTGGCATAGAGAAAAAATAATCATTTTAAAATGGTAATTTTAAATTTAAAAATTTTAAAAATAATCAATAAATTTTCTGTAAGAGAAAAGGTGAATGATATACCTTTCTTAAGCTGTAAGTTATCTAGATCAACAGAAGTACAAAACATTAGATATATGGTCACCTACTCTTAGAATGCAAGCATTCTGAGTACTTGATCCTACTCCATGCTTTCCTATTTCCTTTTGTTTGATAGCTTGCACTCGTGAGATACATGAAAATCCCCAGGATCTGAATGAAACTTCTTTATCCTCCTCTCTGTGTGAATACACTTTAAGTCAGACAACAAAAGAAGAATATTAACTTTTTTCTTTCCTTTCTCTGGTTGAATGATTCCTGAATTTCTTTCTCTACAGTTTTAACATTTTTTGTTGAAACAGTATTTATTGCTTTTAATATTGAACATTCTGAAAATCTGTAGCCTAGTGTTAACTGACCTGACAGAAAACAAGAGAAATCTCAATTTCCTTAGGCAAAAATAAGAACTTTGATTTCTGACATTCCCCAAAGATGTTCTGACCTTTAGGTTAGACAATGAAAAGAACGGAGATTCTGTCTGAAAATGTTTCTGTAGATCAATTCCAGGGCATTTTACCCTAGGAACTGAAATCAAGGACTTTTCTGCTAACAAGGTCTCACACTAGCAAGCATAAAAAGAACTGGAAGGCCATCTGGGCCTTTAAGAACATTATCACTAACATCTTCTCTATACCAGAAAGAATGCAGTCATTTAGTGCGAAAGCATTTTCAGATGATATGCAACTTCTCTCACAAGAAGCTCATCAAAGAGAGTCGAAGGCAGTTAAATATTTATATGTAAAGTGACTTGCAACAGTGTAGCTTTCAAAGGAATATCTAAAGACTTTGGCCTTCCTGCACAACAGAAAGTAAAATAGTGCAATGGACATTCATGAAAGACTGCTGACTGCTGAGCTGTGCAAACTCACAGTAGCCGCAGTAGCTGACTGGCTGTAGGTTTTGCTGCGTAAAAAATAGCTAGCAGAGCTTCCAGTCGAGAAGGGATCAAGTGAAGGCTATAAACTAATTGAACTAAATACTGCAACATTTTTAAATGCCTTGCTGCTAAGCTGTGCTGCAGACCTGCTCAGGAAAGATATCTAAAGAACAACGTGAATGACCAGCCATTAGCTGGCTATTGCAAGGTGGAGCGAATAACTTTTCCATCACACTGAGCAAATCTGGGTGAACTGTGAAAGGACCTTAGGGATCATTGTCACATGTAGATTGCAGCGTATGAGGTTGTTGCAGTTTGAAGGTGGGAGGGTTGGGGACAAGTAAATTTGGTAAGAGATGAATCCCCTTGTGTTCCAGCTGATCCTCAAAAATTAGCGGGACTAGAGGCAGCTGGACTCATCTGTGAATATGGATATCAAATACTATAGTAACTATAGATCTGACTTTGGCAGTACCGGCTTCACAAATAGTCTGTCTACTGAAGGTCCGATCATTTTCCAAACAGCCAATAAAATTCACAAATTTTATGTGCAGCTATAGGCCCAACTCTGGAAGCATTGGGTTCACAAACAGTCTGTTGACTGTAGGTTCAGTCACCTTCCAAACAAGTAGTCAAATTCACAGATAGCACAATTTATTCAAATGCAAAATTTATAAAGCAGGTTTTGGATGTCAATACAGGAAATTCTCTACTACATCATGGGGTTTTTAGCTAATGCCTGGTGTACCAATGTGCAATAATCATTCACCCCAGGAGATGGGAGAAGGCTCTCAACATCAAGGAGTGTCCTCAGGCGGTGTCCTGACCCAAGAGGAGGAAGGGGGCTCAGCCTGTTGAATGGAGTCTTTCCTCTCCACTCTTCTTTCTTCCCTCGTCCTTTTTACTACTTTCTTCTTTCTTCTTTCTTCTTCCTCCTTCCCTCCCACTATCTACTACTTCCCTCCTTAGCCCATCTTTTATATATTTTATGTTATATTTAGGTGGAGCTTGAGTGACTCCATTCATATTTACTTTTGTTATTCATTAAGTCTCTCGAGTTAATCGAAAATCTAGAGAACATACACAGTGAGGAGTGTTGTTCCTTGGAACATCCATTCCATTGGAACATCCAATATTTGTTCCTCATCCATTCAGGATGAGGATGTGTATTTGTATTAAAAGTTTGAGTAAAGCCCATCAGAAGGGACTGATTTGCCACCATTGTTGGCCCAGCACCAGACATCTTACCGTACTATGTGGTTTATCAGCTGTGTGGTACAACCAGGTTGCCATCTCTGCAAGGTGTAAAACAGAGTTTAGCCATGATTCCTTCACTCTGCTCCACTCTTTGTTTATTCTCATGAGTGTGTTCTAGGAGGGCAGATTGTGTTGTGAAGGGAATCGCGGAGAAGTAGATTCCGTACATACCAACCATCCTGGAAGTGGTAACTGTCTCTCACCTCAAGCAAACCTCTGTAATGCTTTAAGTTCTGTTAGGCCCTGTTTTTTTTCTCTAATTTCTCCTTTCTTGAGCAAATCTCTCACAGGGATCAGATGAATCCACTCTAATGAATATGTAAATAAAAACAATGGCCTCTGGAAAAGGATTATTTGATATTTGTAAATTTAGGTGTATCAAGGCAAGGCAAATCAGTCAAGTCTTTTGAAGCTTGCATTTACTGTTGAGTGGATTTAAGTATGAACATCCATTTGGACCAATTTCTTTAAACTGAAAGGCATAAATAACACTGAAGTAAAAGAAACATTATTTTATTCTTATTTAGCATCATCTGAGTACTCTGGCTTTCCAGTATCAGAAATTAAATCTTAAAGCACTTGCGTATAAATAGATTGTGTATCTGCAACAAAATATACAGATAACACTTCTACTCATATCTTTAAATGCTCTTCTCTTCCAGCATACATTGCATATACTTTATCTGAGTCAGTCAGTTTGCTATTATGAAGTACTCAAGGAGAGGTGTCAAAGTAAGTTTTAAATTAAGAATATTCCTGGAAGAGTTGCAAATGCTTCTAAATTGTTCTCTTTATGGATTCCATTATGTGAATAGGCCATAAAACTTAATAAAACTTTATTCTCCTTCTCAAAAGGGAAAGACATATATGACAGTAGGAACATGGTGTTAAATTTTACAATGCTCTACATCAACAGATGGGTAAAATGAGTAACAAACACTTTGGGAATAGATGTGCCCAGGCACAAAAAGAATATTTAATGGCAATGCATGCAACATGCAATCTAAATATAGTACAGTTTTGCATATCACTTGCTTGTTTCAGTTTCTAAAGGAACTAAGATTCATCTGCCTCATATTTCAGGTAAGCCAGTTATATATGGGATTGCTGCAGGTGCTCCACCCCTTTGATAACATTTGGGAAATGTGTGGCTCATCTACACTATTCCGTGAACTCTTTGAGCATGTTCTGTCTGATCTGCAGTATTCTCTGAACTCTGTGAGCATGCAGTCTGTTGCCAGTGAGCTCCAAAGAAAGTGAATTTGTTGATGTATACACACATATATATATGAGATATATATATATAAATATATATATATGAAAATCATTTTCTGGGCTGTGTGGCTTTCAATATTAGATTTCATTAAATTTTGTATTTGGAAGAATGTTGTCTCTTGGCTCTTTTGGCTCTATTCTCTTGCTCCTTAGCCTCTTAAACTGTTTAAAACGGCAATATAGGTATGTTGAAATAGAAAAAATGCTTACATTTATGAAGATTTTAAAAATCTGACATGGAGTTTGGTTTGGCTTGACGTGACGATAGTCTTCCTCATTTCTGGGTGTCAAAACTCCCATAATAACTCTTCTACATCTTACAAAGCATTTCTAAGCCAAATGATTTTCACAGTGATCGCTATGAAATGTCACTTACATTTTGACTGTCTCACATATTCCTCCCATTTTAGCCTTCTTATTTTAGTCCTATTCCGTAAACAATAAAACAACATTTTTTCCAAATCATTCAGTAATTTGAGTCCACATATTTGTGTACAAAATTCAAACTAACTCCTGCACATATTAACTATTAAAGGTCTGTATAAAAAAAAATACAACCAGAGTTACGCCCAAATATGTACATCCTTTCCCAATACCATGCCAGAAAGCAGATTGGGTTACTATCATATTCTTTTAAGTTTTGATCACTGTAACAGTTTACATGTCTCTGAACTGGATGGATAAAAGTGTGTAGTGAAGTAATTCAGTCTGTAAAATAAAAAATGGAAGCAGTAATGTGTTTTTAAGGCTTGCATTATTATTTTAAGCTCTGTTGTTGTTCTTATGACATCTCTTTCTACCATATAGAACGTTTGTTCTAGAGAGGTCTCTGGGTAACGACAATTTGGACATTCCCATTGAGTAAGGGATTATTATACTATTATTTTCACTCTTCAGATTAATTACAGAATTACTATAAAATTTATGTATAATACTTTTTGTTGTTCTTTCTGGTCCCATCTAGATAACTTTTCACTTCCACTTAAAATTGTTTTACTTGATCTCACTGTAAATGTGTTTAAAGCAAAATACATCTTTTTTAAAGGGTCTAGTTGTTATCAATTTACAATATAGTAAGAGTATAATTTTAACAAACACATTACTAATGAAAGAATCATTAATATTTGTTTAGTCTATTGTAACTGTGCCACCTACGTGATTTTTTGCCTGATCTGATTCTATATTCCTGTGAACATCTGTGTATGACTACTAAATTTTCTTAATGATAAATACAAGACAAGGAAGGAGGTATATAACTGCCTCAGGAATGCCTTACTAGAAGGCATGTGAGTTATCTTAGTCTTTTTATAAAAGTTGAATTTATTAATAATATGACATTGAAGTCAATTTTTGAAGTGCTGTACATGGAGTTGCTATGGAGAAATAATTTGGTATGACAGATTTTAGAAATGTATGCAATCTATTAATTGCCCTCAACAATTCTTTGTAGGAATCACTCCTATATCTACATTGTATTAACTCTGATTTTTCTCTATTAGCCAATCTATAAAAGTCAGACAAATAGGAGGTTACATAGTCTTTGCAAATCAGTGATCTCCAAAAGATCCATGAGAGTCTTAATATTTCACTTGCCAAAGGTTAAAGCTTTAGCATCATGTCAGAGTCAAGAAAACATGCAAACAGTCCACATTAAGGAGAGAGGTCATATGGAAGGGTGTACAAAGAACTGGAGACTTGTATTCTGTTCTGCTTGTGAGTTGGTGTGTCAAACCCAGTATCTGAAATAACATCTGTGTACTACTGCTTTTAATCCAGCAGGCTCTGGATGTGAAAAACAGCTTCTCTCTTCGTCTTCGGGCTTTGTGACAGTGTTTTTGCACTATGCCTATCAATTAAACCACACATTTTTTTCATCCTCACAAACACAAACAATTGCTTTAGCAGGCATGTTATATTTCAGTGAGTGAGGTAAGATGAGTTCAGTAGCTAGAACAAAACTAACTCAGAAGTGAAGAGGACAGGAGAGAGGGAGCTAATCATTCAAGGCATATCCAGCTCTAGAATTGTTCCTCAGCCATCTGCTCCTTGGAGAGATAGAAGTAATAGTTTACACCTGCCACAGGGAACATCTTCCCAGAAGTCTGCACATGGCAACTTAAGTTCCCATGCTGCTTCTTTGCAGTTTATCAGGAAATATCCTTCCTCTCCTGAAATCCCTGGGCACAGGTGCAATTCTCCACTGGATGCCTCTACATGCTACTTTGTTTGCATTTGCTACTTCCATGGAGACAGGAAAACATGTGCTTGTCACTATCACCTTACTCAACCTGCCCCTCACAGGAGAGAAGCCTTTTAGTGCAATTAGGAAAAGATATTTAAAAAAAAAAAAAAAAAGAAAGAAAAAAAAGAAAATAAAAAGCTACATGGAAATCAAATAGGAATGACACTTTAGTTTGAACTTTACGAGCAAATGCTCCTTGGGTCACTATTTTTTTCCCCATAGATTCTAAGGCATAGCCCTCAAAAATAGAGCTCATAGTTCAGTGTTCCTAAGTATTACTTTCAGTCCTGTCTCCCTCAATTGCATTCTTTTGGAGTAATGTTTGGAGTATGGATTTAATTGTCCTCAATTTTCCTGCCCAGAGGAATGCATCTTACTGCTTGACAAACTATTGAATTGAATGAAAGATTTTTTAATAAATTGTTTTCATTTGTGTTCTGATCCAAAAAATTTATTGTAGACCGCACATGATGTTTGTCTACCCAAGCTGCATGTTTACTACTCAGGGTGCCCCACTGTAAAGAGTCTGGCTCAATCTTTCTCATAGCCTTGCTTCAGATATTTAGACACATTGATAAGGTGTGTATAACTCAATCTTTCTCCATCAGTCTAAACAGTCCCACAGATTTCAGCCTTTCTGTCTATGCAGATTCTGCAAGAGGCATCCTCTCGATACTTCTGCAGCCCTTTGCTCAACTTGCTCCAGTAGCTCCATGCCTCTCTCGTATTAGGAAGCCCCAAATTGGACACAACAGGAAGCTATGGATGAGTGGGAGTGTGGAGTGGTGGTGGATGGTGGAATCTCCCTCCACATACTGGCAACCCTCTGCCTAATACATCCCACAATATCATTGGTTTTCTTGGCAACAGGCGTACCTTGCTGAGTCATGGTTAACTTGTTCACCAGGCGTCCCAGCTCCTTCTCTGGAGAGCTGCTTTGCAGAAGGTCAAACTCCAACCTGTACTAGTACATGGTGTTATTCCACCCACAGATGCAAGACACTACATTTCTCTTTTTTGAACTTCCTGAGTTTTTTCTCTGGTCATATCTCTGCTCTGTCAATGTCTCTCTGGATAGCAGCACAGCCCTCTGAGGTGTTAGCCATTTGTCCCAGTTTTGTATCATCAGCAAACTTGCTGGAGGTGTCCTTTTTCCATGTCACTGATGGATTAGATCCAGTATTGAATATTGAGGTACACACTGGCCTCCAACTTTCCAGTTAGACTAACCCTCCTAACTCTGCCATTCAACCAATTTTCAATCCACTTCACTACACATGTAGCCTGCACAAGTCTGAATCTGCCTTAAGGATGCTATGAGTGACAGTGTTAAAAGCCTTGCTGAAGTCAAGGTGGCCACCTACACTGTCCAATGATAGACTGGGTAAATTGGTTTCAGATTGGTTTGTGTATCCATGCTCTATCTTCTCTGTGTATCCATACTGACTACTCTTGATCATTTCCTTGTCCTTCAGGCACTTGCAGTTGTTGCTCTGGATGAACTGCTCCACATCCTCTCTCTGAACTCTCTGGACTGCAATTTCTCAAAGTCTTACCAGTAATAACTGAGGCAAAGAAGGCATTCATCTCTGCTTTGTCTCTATCCTTTTGTCACTAGAGTGACCAAGTGACTTCAGGAGTGACTTCAGGAAGAGGAAGGAATTTTGCAAAATTTGCATTCTCTCATAGTGACAAAAAGAAAAGGCAATTTAAACTTTCCCAAAACACAAGAATTAAAACTATGGCACAGTCAATGAGAACTGCAGATACCCTTCTGGTACTATGCAGTTGATTCACGAGAGACTTCTGAAAAAGTTGGTTTTGAGGACCAAGTTTAAGCAGTAATCCAAAACAATAGTCTAGCAAGTTGTTATCTGGATGGACAGTTCCTGTTCCTTATTTATTCTATGGAGCTGTTAATGTATTTTGTGATTCCTCTAACTAAATTTCTGAGCTAAAGTCAATGGAGAGAATAAAATTCTTTTGAAGTGTGATTCATTTTATTTCAAAGAGGCATTGGAAAAGATTATACAAAACATACTCTGTAAGTGTCAATTTTGTTTATATTAAGACTTTTTTAAAATAAGAAAGTCCAGGCTGATTAACTCACCTTCAGTATAGCATTTTTAAAGCTGTCCACTTACTATTTGGTTTCCCTTAAAGTCCCATTTCAGAAAGTTTTTTAACAAACCATGTGGCATTCCTAAAGATTTCGTTTGTGTCATCCTTTTTGTTTCTGTCCCTGCATATCATAGATATATTAGGCTGCTACTACACTGCTAAATGAATCAGTTTGGGAGGGTCATTCATGAGCCCACAGGTCAAATGGGCATAGAACCTTGGGGCAACCTCTTAAGAGCCCACCATAAGAGCCCATCATTTCATAAATGTCCATTGTCCTTACATGATTAGGTCTGAGTCTTAGTTCATTTAGAGATATCTTGTCTTCAGAGTGTATGTGTTGCAGTCTCTGTCTGTGTGGAAGCAATAAACACAAGGATGTAAATCTCCCTTGGACTCCCTTACCTCCTTTGTCTACCATTATCCTTATAGCCTATTTCAAGTATGTTTCAAATAGACATCTGAAATGTCTAAATGTTTCCTTTCTTTACATTTTTCTCATTCAGAAGTTGTGCTTGTCCACCATCCAGTAGAAGCCATTCTTGGGCCAAAAAGATTTTATTTATAAATAAAAAATACTCAGGCAGATTGAAAGGCTTATATTCTTCACAGTCCAGGACTTAATACCTAGTCCTGAGACTGACTGCACAGCTGTCAATGATGAGGTCTCAGTCTGTATCCATGCAGTCTAAATTTTTTTAAATTATATTCTAAATGGAGTTTTGTGAAGCATTCTGCTTTCTTTAGCTTGTCTGGAGACTTATATGGAGTACATAACTCTAAGCACTCTCCATATCTGGCAATGAATCATA
>JAVCKT010098403.1:0-10774 GCA_032273925.1 Rhynchotus rufescens
CCAGGGAGGCTGTGGAGTCTCCTTCTCTGGAGATCTTCCAAACCCGCCTGGATGCCGCCCTGTGCCCCGTGCTCTGGCTGTCCCTGCTGGAGCAGGGAGTTGGACTAGATGATCTCTAGAGGTCCTTTCCAACCTCGACCATTCTGTGGAAAGCCCACAGCAGAATCACCTCTTGGTTTCCTGCCTTGGTTTCTCATTTCCTGCCGGGTGCCACAGACCAAGAAGTCTTGCAGCTTCAGAAAAGGAGCTGCCAGGTGCCCTCGTAGCTCCCTCTTCTTTCCCATCACTGCTCACTGAAGAGTACAGCTCTCTGCTTCTCTGCATACAGCAGTGTCCAGCTGCAAAAAGGAAAGTAAATACTAACACCTTCTTGTTTACGGGAAGCTACTTGCTTCCCGAGCTACTGGCTCAGTGTCATTTGCCTGACCAGAGGCAGCATCAAGAATAGTGCCATGATTTCCTGAGCTCTTGGAAGGACTGGGACTTGACTAGAAATGCATACAGAGTGTCCAGCAAAACACTGGTGTGTAGGGAAAACCCAGACCCCTCTGTTGGCCTTCATCTGGGCTCTTTCCTGGCTCCTGTGCTTGGAGCAGTCTGAGTGTGCACAGTCTGCAGGGCACATATGCCCCCGGCCCTCCTGAGAAGCAGTGAGCAGTGCTTCTGATGGGGCTGCTAGAGCACAGCGTAGCTCCAGAAAGTGTGAAACCAAGTCTGCCAGGCTGCCGAGTAGCTTTTCACACCACAGATCTTCCTGCCCATGTAGAAGGAAACTTGTGTTTTCCTACCTGTGAGCAGCACCTGTTTAGAGTCTTTCCTAAGCTTGTTCTTGTCAGCCCCATTCTGCAGAGCTGGGCATTGGGATCACGAGCCTTAAAATAAAAGGTAGATGTGTGGGAGGGAATGATGACTGGGAAAGGAAAAAGTGTGGGGAGAAAAGGACAGGTTGCTGGGTAAATCTTTCCCAATTTAAGCTGAAAGAACACACTTTTTAATGTGTTCTCCTTAAAGTGAGTGAGAGGGCTGGAAATAATGCTGGGGGAACAGGTAAGTGATAAATGACATGTTAAGGAGCCTAATCCCACAAAAAAGATTAACCTGCTTTCTGTAGCTGTCTTCACCCCTCTGTAATTTTCTCACCAAAATCTTTACTGTAGTCAGGAAAAAATATTTATGTGGCATGAGTAGATGTTAAAGCAGGCTACATAAAGCAGCTGTGGGGTTTAAAAGCTGTGCATTCAGATTCAGAAATGTTTTCTGAAGTTACTTGTGCTCAAGACAGAAATATTTCTAAGGAAAAGGAGCTCAGTGAGAGAATCAATGAGGCTTTCGTGCAAATTTTATCAATTTATGAGGCCTTGTGACTCTTTTTGGCTAAAACTTCAGATCATCAGATTCCCTCAATTCTTGAAGCAGACAGTTGCACCCCTTGCAAAATAAGATCAAAGAGGAGAATTTGGTTTTTCATGCTAACAGATCATTACCATGTTTCCAGTTAAAAATGATAATGAAATTTTAAGGCAGATCAGTGAAATGGTTTATGCTGCAATGCTTCACTTCTACAGTACGATTACGTTTTGGCTCACTACTATGAAAATTTTCTGTTTTCATGCAGATCACCCTGGATCCGAATTCAAGCTTGAAATTTCATTTCTGTAAGAAATAAATGTGGTGATCTCTGACTTGTCCTCTGTGAATATGGTTTACATCAAAGACCCATAGCAGTTAATAGTTAGTAGTAATTTGTAGTTAAGTTGGAGTTTGGAATGATGAGTTTAGCTCTTGCATTGGAATATGGCCCTGGTTTGGTGTATTTCCTTACTCATACTCTGTAAATAACCTCTTAAGTAGGGTTTATGCTCTTCTCCTCCTCCAAACGGCCACGCTTCACTGCTGTTATGGGCTCTTTGCACTCCTGCTCCCTGAGCCCACACCGATTCCCGCTGCCTGGCCAAGGTTTTACGAATCCCTATTGTATTCCCACAGTGACGTGCTGGGACAGGGCACGGATCCTCGCCTGCACAGCCAAGGATTTTTCATTCGTGATGCAACGTGGCCAGATAGATCCATCAGTACATAGCAATGCAAGTGTCTTGGCCACATAACACAGAAGCTTGTGGTGCTGGGAAGTTCACACCTAGAGTTTGGAAAGGGTTTTTGCTCCATTTGGAAAGGAAGATTGAATAAGGAAGAGGAAAATCATAAGCATTCTTTCTCTTTCCTTCCTTAGCTTTGTTTTTGGACACTTAAAACAAAGTGATGTTAGCACTAACATAACATTTAACATGTTCTAACTCCTGCAGCTATACTTCTTCATGAATCACAAAAATAAACAGTTTATTGAATGAATAAACTTGTGAAACATTCTTTTGCGTGCTTTTAAATGTTATGAAATTTCTTCAACAAAGAAATTTACTTTAGCAGCTTAATAAGTCTGGAAAGTAGTGGAGTTTAGAGCTGGGCAAGTGTGTGTTAGACATCTTAAAAAGTCAGAGCTTGCACTAATAATTCTTAGATGAGCTATACAAATTTTGCTCTCTGTGACATTAAAGTTATGGTCCTGCTGAGAATAGCAGTTCAGTTTGGCCTGGCGATTGTTTGCTTTATCTAAAAATAACATGGAGTGTGTGACCAAAGTTTAGTATATTGTCATATTAAGATTTCTTGGAATTTCATTATTTAATATTAATTAATGTATGCAACTCTATCTTTGGTTTATTTTATTTGGAGTTTAGAGTATAGTGCCATGTTTATTACTTTTAGAAGCAAAGTCTACTAGATTTTTTTTCCTTCAGTGGTATTTTTTTCTTACATGTTTTTGAATATAGAGTGCAAACCTCAGACTCTGGGTTACAGGACTTTTTACTTAATAGTAATAAGAGGCTTTTGGAAAAAAAAAAGCAGGAAAAACAAGATCGAGAACAAATGTGCAAAAAATCCATTTAAAATTTATACGTGTGTGTTTATATATATGTGTGTGTGTGTGACGTATAACTATGTCAGTGGTTGAGCACTGGATTGATGCTCGACAGGGACTATGTGTTTGGCCTTCCAGAAACTCAGTTAGGAGTAGGAGTAAGTAGTTATCTCTAGAGTGAAGTGCAGAGAAAATGATTTCTCTCTGCGGCCAGGAAATGAAAAAGCTCAGAAAAAAAGCATTCTTCATACTGTTTTCTTTGTTTAGCTATATGAGGTTATGAAATGCAATCATTCTTTGAAAACTGTGATAGTCATGTCTGTGCAGCCATTTTTTTCACTATTTGAAAATATGTGGAACTGTTGTTTAGACTCTAAGGAGCACATGCAAGAGGACAGACAGGAATTCTCATGTTGCTGATTATGGCAGATCCAGGAAAAGGACTTGGGTCCTAGAATCAGTCTCAGTCTAAAGGAGTTTGGTGTGTCAAAATTGCATACGTCACATTCATAAATCACTCCTATGACTTAAATTTGCTTTCAGCACTCTTCTGTGAACTGTTCAATATGGAAGATGAAATGACGTAATTCCCATTTGATAAGGGGAGGATGGAGCAAGTCTCTGACTAGCTAACTTGTGAGCATCTTGAGTCTTAATCACCCACCACGTTGTTTCAAGCTGGATGGTGGAATATACTGCTACAGACTCATCTTGGTCACACTGTTCCTTGCACACGTTTCCTTTGGTAGCTCTGTGAAGCCTATCTGCTATCTTCCTATATAGTCTAAGAAGGATACAGTTAGTGATTAGTGAGGAAAAGTAAGTATAAACAATTTACTGTAGCAGAAAACATTTTAGAAGTACTGCTTGATTAGCCTGTATTTTTTAGAATTAAGTTCTTCCAAAAATCTAAACCCGTAACAGATGTGAGAAGAGGGACGACGGATGGGAAATCCCACCCAGGGATGTAAATATGGTCATGTTGTGAAAGGGGTGCTTTATTGGTTCCAGTTGCCTTATATCGATTTTATTGCCATCCTTTCTCTCCTTTCCCGCTTCCTTTGTGCATTTTCCCTCTTGAGGCAGGAGGGGAGAGCATTCCTAGAACAGGGAAGGAGGACAGTAAATCTGCTGTGCCTCTAGGACCTGCTCGCTTCAAAGCATACAGCCCTCCAGCCTCTCAGCTGAAGTCGGGCCCAGTCCAGCCTGTTTGTTTTTGTTTCTCCGACTCCAGCGCAATTCTCTCTTGCCAACAAATGGTCTATTTTCTTGCAAGTGAAAAATATTGGAGCAGATTTATTTCAATAAAATTGATACCTCTGGCAAGTTGGACCTAATTCAGGTGGCTGTGCCAAGGATGGGAGTCTTGAAGGCTTGAGCTTGAAGTTGAAGGCAAAAAAAAACAAAGAGTTTTTTCAATTATAGTTTAATTTTAAATAGTTTTAGCAAGCTTAGCTTAGAATTGGATTTGGATTGAGAGGGGGATTGCCATCGTGTTAATTTATTTACTGAGATGAGCAGTAATATTCAGAGATTTTCCTTTAGCGTACACATGATATTTGTTTTTGGCACTGACAAATATGCCTATTTGAAAAATTTTTTCTTGGTTCTTGGAGCACTGTTTCTTGCAGTTAAGGAAGTTGAGGAAGATCAACCTGAGTACTTTGGACTTGATTTTCGTATAGTCTCCCTGTAAGCATGTGTGTTAACTAGATGTAATTAACTAGTTAAGAGATTTCAAATTGGTTTTAAAGGAAGCCTCCCAAGTGTCAAAATTGAGAAAATCAGCACTGTTTGGTCAAGGAAGGCTCTGATATTTTTGCTGAATTCAATGAATGCAGTGATACCACGTGCTTAGTAGGAATTTGTTTGAATAATTCAGAGGAGAAAATTGAGGCCTATATTTGCATTTCATTTTTTTTTCTTTTTTTCCCCCCTCCCACTTCCATTTCCTCACAGATCTTAAGGGACTGTAGAAGCCTGTCTTGTGACGTCTCCCATTCAAGTAGATACTGAGTAATACCCTTTTTTAAAAAGGGCAGGTTGTTTTCTGTCTGTATTCTCTGTGCCTCTCCCCACCAGCTTGCCCGCAAATTGCCCCGAACTCTTAACATCTGAGCTGGAGCGGGAGGAAGGGGACAAGGCCGCTGATCCAGGGCGTTTCACGATATTTCCATATCGAGGCTGAGGGACTTCTCAGCCTGGAACAGGGCTCTGCTACTCAGTGACCAAGGAGTGAGAGGTGAAGGGCAGTTCAAAAAGAAAACCCCCAAAACAAAACAACACACACCAACAAAAAACAAAGACCTACGGAATGGGGGTAAAAAGCAAGGATTAAGTAATCGACGGCGGCTTGTGATCTTCATGGAAACCTAGCTGGCTGCTGAAGTTTTGATTACCGAACTAGAGAACCAAGAGGGAAGCAGTTCTCAGGTACCAGATGTGTGTAATTTTATCCATTAAAATTGTTAAAGCTTTGTTGGTCTGGAAGCAGAAGGGTTGTTCCCTGTTAGTTGTAGACTGTGGAAATGATAGCTTGTGAATATGAAAAGAAAATGGCTATGGCTATAGTCAAGAAAGTGGGTTGTATAGGTTTTTCTTTTTTTAAATGTCTGTGACTCAGTCTGTGACTTAGATTTATTATTACCAGAAATCTTTATGTGATTTCTTGTTGTCTCAAATAGCAAACTCATAATACTTATTTATTGAAGTTATGCCTTGAGAAGCTGTATTTTTCTAAATTCTATTACAAACTGAAGGAAAAAGGTGTGAAGGTTGAAATTTATGTAATCAGAACAAGTTGTAAAAACAATGCCTGTCAGAAACCAAAATAAAATCCCAATCCAGATATTGATTTTTTTCTTTAAAAGGAAGTTGTCTAGATGATGTTCATTATTATTAAATAAGTAGTTAAAGGAAACTTTGAGAAATGTAAGCAAGAAATTACAGAGAGGGAACATATCCTAACTACAAGCTAGGATGTTGGAGTAGGTCAGAGAGAAATGAGGAAATTATTTGAGCTTTAAGCTTATTGCTGTCATTATGCTGCTCTGTATTCCATGTGACAAAAATCTGGAAACAACCAGGAATCAGAAGATATCCTAGGAAGTTAGCACTGTTGAGAAGGAAGGTTTGAAATTGTATATAACTGATTTTTTTTTTTTTTTTTTTTTTAAGTATGTTGTGATTGTGATCATATACCTGATGCTCTCTACTGATAGTTAATACAACCCCATGATCTACAGAGAACAAAAACCCACTTCTTACAGTGGAACTTGCATCAAAAACATTCTCTTTCTGGTAGAAAAATGCAGGCAGTTGTAGCTGCCAGCTCCTGAACAAACAGAACCAAGAGAGAGAACAGCTGCGCTGTGAAAAATAGCACAGCTGAAACACAGCGTTACTGACCTCAGCTCGTATGCTGCTTTTTTGTATTGTGGAATTAGATATTTCTGAGACATTCTGCATATGTAAGCAAGGGTTTGTTTTTTTTTTATGTGAGCCTCACAGTCAAAATGAAGTTACTCTTAAAATCAATACATTGTTATTTAAGTCAATAAAGCTTTTTGGAGCAATGGCAAGGTTTTTTTCTTCCCTTTGTGCTTCTTGCATTTCTTATATATTACTGTGATAGTCAATTAATGTCTGTCAAAAGGAGATTGTACATCCTGGTTTTCGCAGTGACCATCCTTTAAGCTCCACGATGACCATGTGTCTCCTGAAAAGGTCTTGTGCCTTGTACACCTCAATTGCTAGGAATATCATCTGGAAATGGGTGGTGGTAGCCTAATAAAATATTTTTACTTGGTGGTCGTATGTGTTGCAGGAAGTGTGACCTTTCAGTTAATGGACAAAGTGTGTGTTACATTTCAGTTAAGGTCCCAACAGTGTCTGCAAAATGAGTTAAGTTTTGATTAAAATTAGGGAAAGTGCAGTATAGCAAAAATTTAAGGAGTGGTAGGTGTTAAAGGGTGAGAAGTGTGAAGGTGTGTTCTGGGCCCATAAAGGTTTGTCTGTGCTTCTGTAAATATTATTTTCCCTGAGATTTTCTTTGACTTTTCCCTCTGTATGATAATCTCTTTTACAAAGTAGAAACTCTTACCTTGACTAATCATTACTTTTTGCAAAAATAAACTTAATACTGCCCCTAAAAAATCTGACTTCTAATGATTGTCTAAGTGGCTCAAAGTTTCTACATATTATTAAGGCTATCAATTATTATTGGGGAATGGTGACAGGTCTCCCTCCTGTTGTGTGGTTTGTTCCAGATGCCACAGGATAAAGTCCTTTTTGAAATACACAGAAATAAACTGACACTTGATTTGGTCCAAGCCAAAAAAGCAATTATAAAAAAAGCTTGCCCTATTTCAGCCAGCATGTTGTGTTTTAGAAAGGATGGAACACCTTGAGTTTTTCAGGTACGGTGGATATAATTTGTCATGCAGAAAAAAATCCTGGGTGTAGATTGTCTTAATTTTTAAAGAGTTAACGTGCTTCTGGATTCACATTATGAAGTTCAGAGTTACTGATTTAATAGGGTTTACTCCTCTTGGGACCACATAGTGCTTTGGGGTTTGGATTAAACCAAGCAATTTTAAGGCACATGGGGTTTGTTTGCTCTGTTTGAAACTTGGGTGTCCCTGTCACCAGACATGCAGGTAACAATTTACATTGATTTTTGACAGGGGTACTAACAGACAAGATCTGCCCCTCTTCGCCTGCTGTGTTCCTGAGGGTCTTTCCTTGCTGTGGAGGAGGCAGGATCTGTCCCTGGCCAGGGAATGTGGCAGTCGTGCCAAGGGTCTTCTTCACCTGGCGTGTTCTTCGGTGCCGTGAGCAGGGAGTTTGCCTGACCTACCAATGTCAAATTGCCCCAGGAGGTGGGGAAATGGCGTTAGTGTCGCCATTGGTGCCAAAACTTTTAAAGGACACCGTGGGGGAAAAAATAAGCACTCTATATAGTGAGTATACAGAGACTAAATAGTCTAATTTTTCGCACTAGCTTCAGTGAGCAGTGTGATAGATCAGTATATTTGATTGAAAGCATATTCCAGCTGGTAGCACCCCAAAGTGGTTATTACACAATCGTACTTGTAAGTTTGGGACAAAATCCTTGTTCAAAATAAACTTATTTGTACTTACCACCACCTTTGTTAGTTATACAAAGAATTTTGTATTTTTTCAATGTCCCACAATCAAAGAAGAAAAGAACATTTATGGAAGGTACAGTACTGAGAATTAATTTGCTTTTAGTGTTATAGCTCTGAGAAAATTTATTCCATAAATATAGAAAATACTTCTCAAGGGAAAGAAGCTGAGTCAGTTCTTCCCAAAGCTGGAATCAACCAACAATTACTGGCGGCTTCTACTTTTTTTGTAAAAAGCATTTAAAAATGTTATAATGGCAAGTGTGCTGGTAGGAGCGGGAGGAGGGGAAGTTTGGCCCGCAGCCGTAGCTGGAGAAAAGAGGAAGAGGACATTGGAAGCAGGAATCTAAGGCTTTGGAGACTTCTCAGAATTTGTCATGTTTTATCTTTATTCATACTTTAGTTCTCATTTTCTTTCTGTTGCTTCTGGAACTGCAGTTATTTCCTGGAATGCATGTATACTGAGATAGCACAGACGTGCTATAGCGTGAGCTCGGTTTTCTTCTTACACTGTGGCAATCTGAGGGCTTTTTTGGTTTGCACGTTTTTGAGAGATCACAACATTACCTATTTGTGAAAACGGTATCTAGAACATAATACGGAAGGTTTCTTCTTGAAAGAAAGCCTCTAGTAGTACCGAGCAGCTGGAAAAAAAATGCAGGTTTTTACAAAGCAAACAGGGCAGATGGAAGAAAAACGTTGTTCGGGGGATGCCCGGCCCCTGCGGGTGTCTGTGGCCTGCGCTGGGCCTCCTTGAGCCGGGACTTGCAGAGCGTGCGAAGGGAAAGGCACCCGTGTGCCGGGCTGGGGACGTGGCGGCGCCAGAGCCGCGGCCTTGGCCATGCCAACGACATGACCTGTGTGGATGGGGCTGGGCAGCTCGAGCCGGGGGGAAAGCGGCGCGCAGGCCGCACTGGACCGCTCTGGATCTCGTTTCTCAGGCGGCTCCGAGTGTGTTGCGCAGGACGTAGGAGGTGCTGCCAAGATCCGGAGAGGGCTCCTCCGGTCTCCTGTCAGGAATGTGGGCCAGTTTTCCCCTTAAACGGCAGTATGACTGCTCTCCTTTAATTTAGTATATGATACCGTTCCTAGGGGGAAAAAAAGAGAGAGAGAGAAAAAAAAAGGCATTCTAAAAACCTTACTTCATCCAGGAAAATCATGATTTGTGATTTGAGGCTACTTTTACAGTAATCCAAATAACCTTCATCAAGGAAGAGGGTTCCAGCATATAAAGCATGGATGTCTTATGTGTGCTTTCCTTAAGGACTGTAGGTTTTTTTGACCCTGTGCTTTTCATCTTCCATTTTAAAAATTATTTTTCCCTGGGAGAATTCTTAGATCTCAATGTATGTTCTTGCCACTGTTGAAGGAAGAGGGAGGAAAAAAGAAAGCGTCAAGGCAATGTCAGTGTAATGCTGCAGCACACTAGATATGTACCAAATGAACCTTGGAAGATGTAGAGATGGATTGCATTTCTGTTTCCAAGGAATGAAGGTAACGCAACGCAGACTTGCTTCCTGTGAGGAGAATTCTTTCATAGGAATAGTGTGGTCACCAGTTCCTGTGAAAATGTCAGATTACGTGGGTTGATTGAATGCAGATTAGATGCAAGATGAATAATCCCTGCTAACCATTGCTGCAGGGTGAAGGGAGATGCCACTGTCGGGTGTGTGTTGCTCATATGCTGCAAAATGCTACAGTCAATGCTGAAAACTGGTTTTTCAACGAGTGTCCATTGGCTTTGGTAATCAATTCTGTTCCACTGTGTCTATTTTGAGCTCCTCATTTCTGAATAACTGCACGCGCCTCTCATTACTTAGAACTGCAAATAACACCAGAAACATCTATTTCCTGACATCTTGTTGAGTAAATATTAGCTAGAAGTAAATAATAGCTTGTGTGTATGACAGATGTATTGTGTTTTTTTAAAAAAGTGAACAAAAAATTAAATGTTTGTTTCTCATTTCTCAGCATGATTTGTTTATTTCTTGATGTATATTGTATAAATTTTAATAATACTTGCCAGATTTCTTGGATCCAGAGAGGATCCTCCAGAGAGGAGCCTTTTCCCAGGAAGGATGGAGGCCAGTGGGAAGGTGTTTCAAACCCTTTGTTCTTACTCCAGTAATTACATCTGCTTTTTTAACTAGGAGAAAATTCACAGAAAAGTAATGATTCAAAGAGCCTAAATTTATCTTGAGTCACTTTTGAAACAATGACATTTGTCCTTCAGCTGCAGAAGAAATAGGAAAGGTTTCCAGAAGGAATAGCAAAGGTTTCCTATAACCTCACTTGGCTTTCAGGGATGCTCAGTGGATAAGGGAAAGCTGCAGGTCAGACTGATTCAAAATACTTGTCAGTAATTGTCTTTCAAAAAGAATCCACAAATCTTATTGCAACTGTTCAGTGGTTGTGCCAGCAAGTTCACAAGAAAAACTGGAAGAAATACGAGTGTGGAAGTTGAGGAGGGTGCTGTGCTGCTGGCGCTGGTGCTGCAGCGCACATGGGCGGGCGTCCTGCCTCTTCATCGTGAGCAAAGCCAGTCCTGGGGTGTCCTCATCAACACACTGGGCTCAACAGCCTTGGTAGCTCATATTGACAGAGATGGAACTCAGCTGTATATTGAGTTTTGTACATACAGCTTTTGTATATAGCTTTTTTTTTTTTTTTACTTTTTTGTTTTTTGTTTTTTTTTTTTTTTTAAATATAT
>JAVCKT010098404.1:0-10774 GCA_032273925.1 Rhynchotus rufescens
CTCCAGGACCTCTCAAAGATGATGGAGAGAGGCTGAGCAATAACCTCGGCCAATTCCCTCAGCACTCTTGGGTGCATTCCATCTGGGCCCATAGATTTTTGAATGGCCAGTTTGCCTAAGTGGCCAGTTTGCCTAATGTTGCATGCTGCATGAATGTTTCTTAGTCATTATCTAAAATGACAACAAAAGAAAGGAAAATAACTTGCTAATTCCAAAGATATATATTGAAAAAGGCAAAACATCTGCTTTGTCTGCTTTACCTTTACAGAATATACTGGTCCATTCCAGTTGTCCATTTTTGACCAAGAGTTCTTTAAATATACAAACCTTCTTTGAATCAAATTTCTTTCACCTTAGATTTCGAAAGATTTTCTGTTGTCTTGGCAGAATAGCTACACAGTCCACAGATTTTTATGTGCCATTTCTACATCTTCTTGTTATTGTATTAGAATTCAACCAACCAGGTTAGATGCTATATGTTGGAATTAAATTTATATGATAAGTTTTTGCATCATTTCCATCTATAGGAGAAATAGACCTTTGCCTATTTAATCAAGTATTCCCTTAAATTTACCAAGAAAATTATATTTAACTTCTCTGCACACTTGTTTTGATCTTTGCAAAGCAAGTATCAGTGATCAAAGTAGATGAATGTTATAGTCATTCAATCTATGTTTGTCAAATGATTTGGGCAAGGCTAAAAGTAAAACTCTTACATCAAACTTTATGTTATTTTATATTTATATTTTATATTTATATTTTATTTTACACTTATTTTAAGCTAGAAGGCAAATTAGAGAGGTATAATTTATTCCACTGAAGTGGAAAGATGCTCAATAGTATCAGTGTATTGCCACTGCATTTTCACCTGCAAGTGATAATTTCAATAGCATCATTCCAATTACATAAGACTTGGAAGGTATTGGTAATGCATAACAGACCAACTATCTCTTTATATCTACTATTCTGATAATTTAATGATTACTGCTAAATGTGAGACTTTGGTTATATCCTAACTTGACATAATGAAATAAGATTATAAAAACTAAAATTTCTTGTATTATATTTTGTAGTTATGGATTTACTTTCTTTCCTAGGCACATGTATAAATATTATTTGAAACAAAGACCAATAAAATAAATGCCTTGTTTTATAACCACAAGTCATAACCTTGTCGTGTACTTTTGTGTGTAACACATAAGTCATATCTTGATTAACCACAGCTATCCAAAGCTTTTTTTGAGAACTTATTCATTTGCTTCTAATTTACATCTGACCTTCAGAGCAATACACATGTAGGTAGTCCAAAAACAAGATCATAGCTGGCAAGGAGTTAAAGAAGCTTCTTGGTATGGTATTCTGCTAAAGCACCCTAAAGTGCAGGAAAACACAGCACACCTCCCACGTACACACTCTCCCTGACACCTTTATATCTTTTGCACCCTCCTTCAGAACCTTTCTATAGCTTCTATGTAGTCTATACACTGCAAACAGAAAATGAATTGCAGGTCTAGGATTTCAGTCTTAATGGTAGCCATTCAGGACAAGAAAATATCTATGTTAACCGAGAGTTGTATGTCAGACCTCTCAGGAAAGCACGAGTTTGCTGTTAAGTCACTGCACTGTGAAAAAGAAAATATGCTTTCCAGTTGAATTCAGTAATATAATTACAGGTTACAACAAAATTTGCAAATTTCAGAATTGGGCAATACAGAGTAAATGAATTTGTCAGGAAGGAACACAAGCCTCTTTCTTATTCAGCACCTAACAGTAATTGGAGGTGGAAGAAGCTCTTTAATCTGTTCAGTATCTGTCACAAGCAAAAATATATGTCCTTTGGGAGAGATTTGGTACAATTAAAAAGTTTCCCTAACTTAATATTCCTTTGCTTTTTAGACAGCACTGCCAACTTTAATTTCAATAATTGTTTATTTGTTTGTTCACTGCACTTTCAATGTGGCAAGTTTTAGAAGTATTGAAGGAAAACATTCCTCTCTCATCCCAGATTCCCTCTCTTCCTTGTATATCACATGGCATTTTATGATTACTCATCCTGGAGGGATGAACAAAACAGTGTGGTTGAAGTAAACAGATGATTTTTTTTTTCGATGGAAGCTCTACCAATCCATCTCTAGCCTTCCTATCTTTCATACAACATTCTCCACATTCCTTATAAAGTATTTTATCTGCTCTGCAGGACAAACTGCTTTATCAGAACACAGCTGCTTCTGTCAAAGCTACAAAGCTTAGGCTTACCTCAAAGTAAGGTAAGCTCAAAATACCTTCTTTCTTTCCCATAAATGCTTTCTGCCACCCACCAGATTTGCCAATGTTCCCAGCATAGATTTATCTGCTCAGAGTCGCCTTGTTCTCTAAGAGAGGGACAATAGCTCTCCCTAGGTTCTGACATCCTAATGGTCATGAGTTGGCCCTTTTTTCTACATTTCACAGGAAATGTTCACACCTCTGAGTGTGCTATTTTTCAGCTGAATTTGACTTATAGTTCACAGATGCAGAGATAATCCTGATAAAAACTCTTTTTAGGAAAACACTTTTCTGCACTGTGACAGGTTAATATTCTCTACTATAAATTGATTCATTCAGTTTTCAGGGTGTAAAGCCAAAGCCTTTACTAAACTGGAGTCATCTGCCTTGAGACTAGTATAAAACTTCAGTCTTACTAGAATGGGAAATGGCAAAGTATTTATAAAACAGGCTCCCCACTACTTAAAAAGCAGTGATTATCCTTATGGACACATTAGCAACTCATATTTCAATGGATGTCATTTCAAAGCCATTATAAATCATGAGATATGGCCACTTGTTCCTTTTTTTTTTAGAGAAAATAATCATCAAAATAAAACTGCATATTAATTTAGCACTACTCACACAAACTACACATTCATTATCAAATCTCATAAGAATTCAATTTGCTTTGTCCCACTCCTTATCTTTATAACATCAGCTGAGTCAATATACATCCTTTTTGGGAACTAAAGGCCCACTTTACAAGTCAGAACTTCATTACTGAAACATGAAAAACAAAGAAGACTCTTTAGGAAAACGGAGCACAATCCTGAGCAGCAATACCCTGTTTATGTGAAAACAAT
Organism: Rhynchotus rufescens; assembly: GCA_032273925.1. Lineage (NCBI taxonomy): Eukaryota > Metazoa > Chordata > Aves > Tinamiformes > Tinamidae > Rhynchotus > Rhynchotus rufescens. The sequence goes on from JAVCKT010098404.1 coordinate 3,111, forward strand.
TATCAGAACAGTCTTCAGGGAATTTTATCAATACTGTGTAAATTTTCTTTGCACCTCGTGATGACATTGATCAATAAGTGATATTCAGACTATATACTACTATCCCCTCACCACTCCCCAACCCACTCACTCTTTTCCTTTTTTTTTTTTTTTGTTTGTTTGCTTGGTTGGTTGATTGTTGGTAATTGGGTTTTTTTGCTTGGTTGGTTGGTTTTTGGCTGATAGAAAATGTCCCAATTGTCCCATGTCTATCTCCAGTTCAAAACTACTATTTTTTCTACCATATCTGTCTGCTGTCACTTCTAACGTTCACTTACCACTAGAGCAAGGCAGTGAGAGGGCTGTCTCCTTCCTTCAATTCTCATGTTCTCACTGATCAACTTAGCAAGAAAATAAAATCTGTTCAATGCTTAGCAGGTGGTTTTTGTTAATTCATGACAGAGCCTCTTACAGATATGGCTGTCAAAATCGCTTCTATGCAAATTAAGGGATTCAATTTAGGTGCATAATAGTTGGTACATTACAGAAGCCTATTTCATTAACTCTCCAGGTCTTTTCTTTAACACTAATATGAGAGGGAAAGGGCAGTAATGGTCATTTGGTTATGGATGAGAGTTTTGGCTCTCAAAATCAGCTGGACAGCTACTAAATCCAGCATCTTGGTGACTATCCAAATGATTAAAGGATTTTTATGGTAAATGTTTTTTAATGAAGCGTTTTCCCTTTTCACCAACAGAGGCAAAGAAAAGCTACACACACACACATGAATCTTTTATCTCTGTATGCATGTGTACACTCTTCACACACTGGTGAGTATAGTATAAGAGAAATAAGATGATAATTTTCCTATGCCTAAGTATAAAGTCATTTTCCAGATTTAAATTTTCACACAAAGCTAAAACTGTTACATTATTTCTCAATAACAGTGCTATTTTTATTAGTTTGATAATAGCTATTTAGTCATGTGGAAAATCTCTACTAGTGAACACTTTCAAAAATTAATTTTATTTTTGCTTTGTTATCTGGATATCTTTCTACTGCATCTTTAAATGTAATTTTTCATTCCATTTTGATAATTCTTTTTCAGTGCTATGGCTTCATTGTTTCAGAGGGCACCAAGTTATTATGAGGCTTAAATTTAATAACACTTTTATGATAGCTTGCATTGCAATCACCTGTCAAATAAATTTTGGTGTTTTCCTGCTTATCTGTGGGAAGTTATTGCAAAGTAGCTGAAAGCACCTTACTTATTTTCCTTAACAAGTACAGCTCCTGAAGGTATTTTTTGAGGGCAAGGCTAGAGTTTGTAAGAAAGCACAGAGCTTGGAGACTGTCATCTTTTAGAATAAAAAGTGTTTCTTGATGTAGACAACCAACTCAAGAATAAAAAAATCCCTTAGATTATAAAATTGTACATGTTTCTGGAGATAACTAGTTCAATATCTGAGGTCTATGACCATCTGTGATAAGATATTTACCTAACTTGTTCTGGAAAGAGTCTAGCAAGGCTCTTTACAATTTTCCCACTGTAACACCATCTTAGCCCCTAGAGACATTTTCCTAAGCTTTTCCTTCTTTACTAAAACATTTTGTTTCCTATCATCTCTAACAGCCACAGAGACCATGAAATGAATCAAGATTATTGCATATGGACACAATGAAGAGCTAGTTTGTTATCACCACAGATAAAGGATCACAAAGTTTAGTCACAATTCAGTAAATATATCCTTTTGGTATGTCCAGTGGTGAAATAAATAAGGTTACATTTAAAGCAACATTACATAATGCAGCTTGAGTATTTCTGGCAGTGTAAAAGTGCCTTATTTACTACATTCACTTATTCATAAAAATCAGTAAGTGTGAAAGGCCCGATTCTATTTGACTTAGTCAGACTTAATGAAAGGCAGGAATTTTTCCCTTTGAGGGAAGAAAAAATTTCCTTTTCCCTTTCCTTTCCTCAAGTAAAGGAAGCTGTATAAAAAAGCAAAAAGAAGTGTATTATACTTAACTGAAAGTTTCTTTATCATGATAGAGGACATATCTCACAAAAGACATTTGGATTTTAAAAATTTGCAACAATTCTTAGTTCAGCAGACTATGATAGGCTTGCACTGTTTGCCGAATCTCATAAAATAGAGGCAAAAATAATCACAATAAACAAAAATATTCTCAGTTTTGGTGAAAATCTGTAATCCATACTCACAATTGAATGTTATTAAGATAAAACCTTGCAAGTCCTCAGCCTTGCAACTCATGCATAGTTCTCTCCCTGCTACTATTAATGGCAATACAGCACACGGTGGGCTACAGTGCTATCTTTTTTCAGCAGGATGTCTCTGGGTGAGGTTCTTACATGTACACAGTAAGCGGGATGCCCATGATTTTACCAGAGCAATCCTCACTCTGGTAATGTGAGATCTGTTCAGAGCTCTCTTGATTTCTGCCTTGTTTTTCCAGGGAACTCTATGCTCATTGCCGAATTTGAGCCCTAGTAAATAATCATTGAAAAGCATCTGGATAATATGTCTATTGTCACTACAAATGGTCAATCTGTGACAGAAAGATCAAGACATCAGACAAATTTTCATGAGGCGTTGTATCTGAACCTATACAACTTAAATTCTTGAAGGCATCTGTGACAGAGACGGAGTTTAATTTGGTCCTTAAAATAAGCTTTATTTTCTTAATTTTATAGCAGCTCTAAGCCATGTTATGGGGCTCTGTACATGCAGGCAACATTAAGAACAAGTATTTCATTGAGGCAATATTACAGAATTTACAGGGAAGCCTCATAGCATCACTCTGAGCTTCAAAAGATCCTTCCAGATCCTTCGGTAAATCACAGGGTTTCTGATCCTTCGGTAAATCTCTCAGTTTTCATGGATCTGTGAAGATTCTTTGTAAAGTGCAAAAGGATGTCTCTCTAAGAAAAAAAGAAAAAATTTGTTAAGTTTCAAGTCCATTCTTATATTTCCAGGAATATACTTTCAAAGAAGAAAGCTAGACACTGTGAGAAAGGCTATTACCTTGATATTATCTTGATTTCCAAACTTAATGCTAAGGAGTCAGCTGCGTTTTTTTGCAAAGATTGTATTGGCACACTACATATAGGAATATAACACTGTAGAACCTCCAACTGCCATAAAAACCAAGTGAAAGCTGTCTTTTAATTCAATGGATTATTGTGAAAAGAACTAAGTCTGAATAATGGCCTTAGCTTTCAAAAAGTCTTCAATTTGAGGTATAGTCAGAGAATGTTCTGAAGATTTGTTCTCATGTCTTCTGAAAAGGCCTTCACAACTGTGTCTGTGAAAGGTAATAGGTTTATCATACAATTTTGAGAATACTTGCTATCTACATTACTAATTTTTAGATTAATTTTTAGATCACTGACACATTTCTAGGGAAATTTATCAAGAAGCAAAACCAAGAGTAAAAGATAACATTTTGCATATATTTTGTATAATCTAAAAGAAAAACTTCAAAGTTAAATCACAGCATAATTATCACAACACAGCTCGGAAACACTTTCATGACTACATGCTGCAAGATATTGGACTTAGAGCCCTTAATACAGGAAAACTTAAAGTATCTCTCACTTAGATGCCAGCCCAGCAAGGCAATCAGCTTTCACCAAGAGTTAAATATTCAGCAAACCATTAAGGAAAATGCTTAAGGCCACCCATGTTCAACAAAGCACTGAGGAGTGGAAAATAAATATCTCACACTGAAATGCAAAGGTGCTCAGCATCTCACCAGAGTTCACAGCTGTCCACTAAAAAACATCTCTAAAGACTGCATATATGTGAACTCTGGTGAGATCAGGGTACTCAGCACAGTGGTAGCTCAGCTTCTTGAAGCATATCTATACTTCAAGTGTTTTTGACTGTCTCAACTATATTCTACATCTTTCCCAGCCTGGAGACTTAAGGGCTCAAAAGCATGGAATGGTTTTCTGCACTGTAATGGGAAGAGTTCTTTTGAGCTGACATTTATTTATATTTATTTTCCACTCCTTTTATTTCAAACAGTGATCTTGTTTGCACTTTAGCTCTCTATTAAAAGATATTTTGTGTGCTTTGAAGTCTTATGAAACATGAATTTTTATAATTTCGTCATTTCATCGATACACAACATTTTTGGTAACCCAGGGTAACAGTCTAGGGAGCAGGTGTTGAAGACATGGCAAACGGCTCACTGTTCAGTTTAGGCCACCGAAAGGAGCTTTTAGGGCTTGCCAAAATTTTCATTTAAATTACACCAGGATATTCTCCATGCATCTTACACAGTGAGCTTTGCTGAAAAGCTGCAGGGATTCAATAAACCCTACATTACACAATCTGTCTCTGCAGACAATTTTAATATTGAAAGTCTAGTTGCTTTTATGTTTGTCATCTTGAGCTTGGGTTTTTACATAAGTTAAACAAGACAGAAAACATGAGCTAAATTCATTCTTCCTGCAACACAGGCTTACTCAATGTATTTATTCCAAGAATGAACTGTACTACTGTGGTCAGTTCTTCTCTATAGAAAGAGTGTATCTCAAGCTTGGAAGCATTTCTACCTCTTGAAAGGGAGGAAGTCTGATTGGTTAAGAAAAACACTTATTTTAAAAACTCCTTTCACACCTTCCATAACTCCAATAAAAGTTCGCAGAGACTTAAGGTCAGGATATATATAAAAAAAAAAAATCCAAAGAAACAGAGAAAATTTGTATCGTTTGTAATACATATAACATTAGCTACACAATTGGATAGCCTCTTATCTCTTTGAAGAAAATTGATGAAATGAGTCAAAACTCTGTCATTTTGACTTCTCTTTCTTTAATGAGGGCAGCATACAGTAGAATCACAGAGGTTGGAAGGGATGTCTAGAGATCAGCTAGCCCAACTCGTCTGCTCAAGCAGGGCCACCTACAGCGTGTGGCACAGGGCCACATCCAGGCAGACATTGAAGACCTTCAAATCACTCTGCTCCCTTTCAGTAGATATTCAGGGAAACAGATCGCAAGATCACTTACAGTTTGACTTTGTGTGCCACCGTCATATCAGAATACTGCTTAAGACAAATATTATGAATATCTAAAACAATTCAAACATAATTAAAACAAGAAAAACAAAACTGCAGTACTTTGGAGTGGGCCTACACATTTTGTTTCCTTTCTGAGATAAACTGATGGAATTCCATAAATTGATGGAATGAGAGAGCTGAATCGAGAAAAATACATAGAGAATCAGTGGGAGGAGAAAAAAAGAAAAATGAGGGGGAAATAAACAGAGAGATGAAGGCTCCAGGGTAGGAACTTCCCTGCAGGGAAAACCATGTGTAGACAGACCTTGAGGACAGACATCTGGATGGTATTGACAGAAATGACCTTGCTACGAAGTAGTAACAGCAACAGCATTAAAATACTTCAGGAGATATCTGAAAAAAAGGAGCATGTTTTCCTTCCCATTGCATAACTCACAATAATTATACTTTTTATAGTATAATTGAAATAATATTCCATAATATTTCACAGAAATAATGAAAAAGTTTTTGAGAAATGTAAAGTAAATTAAGAACATTTGTCTGTATTTCCTAAGATTTTCCATAATCTCCACAGTCTCTGAGATTCTGATAATTTTATCACTCGTAACCTGCCTTTTTAACTTCCATTTACAATCAGGCCTGCTCCCCCATTTATCCTCAGGCCTACTCCTCCTGTTTATCCTCAGGCCTACTCATTCTGTTTACCCTCAGTCCTACTCCACTTGTTTACCCTCAGACCTATTCCCTCTCTTTAACTTCAGTGGTATTCCCCTTCTTTACCCTCACGCCTACTCCCCCAGTGTACCCTCAGTCCTCCTTCCTCTGTATACCCTGAGTCCTCCTCCACCTGTTTATCCTCAGTGGTACTCCCACTGTTAACCCTCAGGCCTAGTCCCCCTGTTTACCCCCAGGCCCACTTCCTCTGTTTACCCTCAGTGATATTTGCCTTATTTTCCCTCAATCCTACTCCCCCTGTTTACCCTCAGGCTTACTGCCCCTGTTTATCCTCACTAGTACTCGTTTACCCTTAGGCCTTCTCCCCTTGTTTGCACTCAGGCCTAATCCTCCTGTTTACCTTCAAGCCTACTCCCCCTCTTTATCTCCTTCCTACTCCTCCTCTTTACCCTCAGTGGTATTCCCCTTGTTTTCCCTCAGGTTTAGTCGCTCTGTTTAGCCTCAGGCCTTCTTCTCCTATTTAGCCTCAGGCCTTCTCCCCCTGTTTCCTCTCAGAACTCTTCCCCTGTTTATACTCAGGCCTAGTCACTGTATTTACCCTCAGCATTATTCTTTTTTTAGATCACAATTGTCCAGGTACCAAGTTCATTTAAGTAAAATCTAGATTTAAGTAATAATTTAATAGCTAGCACTTACTCTATAGAAATACCCTTCTGATATAAATGTAAGGTCAAATTTGATAAATTTATGTAGCATCAGTTCAACAACTTCTGTATGTGCCATACCCCACCGCAGATTCTTACTTATAGCACAATGACATTGTAACGCTACAACAACTCTGAAGACTAATATAAAAGCTCATTGATTTCCTGCTATTCTTAATAAGCTTTATAAAATTGAAAGCATTATAATTGTTCCAAAAGAGCAGCTAGAAAATGCATTGTGTCACTGAGTCACAGAATAAGAGGTACATAGAGTATAACACTTTCAACACAATGGAATATCAAGATGGAGAATATGAATTTGCCAAGTTCCTGATTGATATTAAAATGAGATTTTATTATATTATACAGGTATTTTGAAAGATTCCACAGTTATATATATGTTCCTCCTATACACATGGCAAATGAGAATGGCTTTAAAAGTTTGAAATTTTGCCCACTTTTTCATTGATAATTTGAACTCAGGGCTCAGAGTTTTGGCACATTTTTAGAATACTAGAGATTAAGAATATGTATTTTTTTTTTTTTATATTAGTGTCTTTATAGGATCAGCATCTTAATTGAAACTGTCTCCTATCCTAAAAGACTGTATATTGAAGTAATGTGGCTTCATTCACTGAAATTTAACGAGCAATTAAGACCCACCAGAACTGGCATGAGAACATAGGAAGGACATTTTTGGTCCTTTGATTCAGTTTCCTGCTATCATAGGAAACACACTATAATTCATATAATTCGAAGCATAATGGACGCCATTTAAAATCACTTACCCTATTTTGTCCCCTCTGTTCCGACTAAAAGACTGTTGCTAAACCTGGTTACTATGATATTTTCTGTGAACTTCCAGTTTAACTTGATTGAAATCAGGTTTTATTCACACAGTTATTGTATCGACACTATATATATAAAAAGAATTTTATCAATTACTTCTTTCAAAAATTTAGTCTTATCATGTAGCTTTAGGTATCAAAGCCCATCTCATACACCGTCCAGCAAGGCTAAGGAAGCAATAGATCTGCAATACTTTCATCTGAGAAAATCTGAAATTTCATCTGAAATAGTTTCATCAGCTAAGGGAGCAATAGCTTCATCTAATGGAATGAGGAATATCTTCCTTACTTTGGTGCAGAGATTGCTTCCCTCTGATGAGCCTTATTCTCCCATTTAGTCAACGCAAAGGCAGTTGAGGCAGTTAAAAGCCTCAACTATCTTCCAAGTGCTTTCAAGTGGTTACTC
>JAVCKT010098405.1:0-10774 GCA_032273925.1 Rhynchotus rufescens
CAGGGCTCTGTCACCCTCACAGGGAAGAAGTTCCTCCTCATGAAGAGGAAGATGAAATTTAAGAAGAAACTTTGATGTAAAACATAATGGCTTGCCGTGGTAATTAAAATGCTTTTTAGTTGCTTTAGAGCAGCTAAGACACTGGCTGCCCTCGAGTCTCTGCTGCTGTAGCTGGCGGGCCGAGCCGGTGCTCCAAGGGCAGGTGCCCGGGCTGGCTGCGGCCGGGTCCGCAGCGGGATCCTGTTGGCCCTGGCGGGAGCCGCGGCCTGTGGCTGGGCCCAGAGGCCGGCCCGGCGGGGCCTGGGGCCTGGCACGCACCTTCTTGCAGTCTGCAGAGTGTGGAGATGCCCAGCTGCTGGAAGCGAACCTCGGGGTGCGCCAGGAAGTGCTCCAGGTAGGCCTGAGTCTCTTGGATGTGGCTTCTCAACAAGCGCATCATCTTTGCTGTGTAAACAGAGGACCACTGGTGATGATAGGAGCCTTGCAAAGCCTGCTAAGGCTGAGCTTTGTACCAACCCCTGGGATCCCTCATGGCTCGGCTCCCTTCCGCTACAGCCAGGCTCACTGCAAAGAAGGACTAACCCGAGCCCCAACCCTCGGCCGCGCTGGGGGCCTGCAGGTCAGGAACACGCGGAGCTCCTGCGGAGCAGGCTGCTGTGCCGGGAAGCTGATCCTCGCGCGAGGGACGGAGCAGCCCTCCCTGCTAACCCGGCCGTGCCGCCGCGGGACCCTCTTCACCCGCTCCGAGTCCCTTCTGCAGCACGTGCTTGAGGGTAGGGTCCAACAGGTTTGTCTTCCCCATTGACACCCTCGCTCCAGGCTGCCATTTCTCTCACTTCCAAGGATTAAAATGTAACTATTTGTTGCCTTGCACTTTTTTCATTATCCCTCACCGAAAGCTTTCCCCTTGCTGGTCAGGGAGTGGAATAAATCTAAGATTCTGGGACACAAACATCCCTTTGTAATTGTCTTTAGGATGCTCAACTTGTGCTGCCATGTGTGGGGCACAATGCCATCCCTTTGTATTTGCAGGTAAATTTGGTGAGGGGAGTCAAGCAGACTGACATAACTGTGCCTCTTGTCTGAAACATTCCCATCTTTTCCTTCATAACAAGAAAGATACGGAATATTTTGCATTATTCCACCCTTTTACTTAACCTGTTTTTAAGGACCTCAAATCTGCTACAGAATGGCACTGCAGAGTGGATAGTGCTTGAACAGAGCAACAATTAAGGTCAACAACAAGGTCTGATCTGAATCAGACCTTAATTTCACATGGTCTGTTCTTGTCCCTTGGCTTCACAAGCACTGAAATACTGCCTACTTAGGCATTTCAAAGGCAGTCGTGAGGCTTTGTTATTAAATTTGTAGAAAGCACGTGGGCCAGGTTTTAGAAATCTGAAATATTCTTGGTGCCTGACAGTTAACTCCTTTGGAAGGAGGCTCCTTCCAGTTCAGACAGCCACAGGTGTCTTTGGAAGCAAAGCTAATGCTGTGTGGCAGTTACCGTGACCAGTCAGGTGCAGGATGATGGAGGCAGCTTGAAAGGATGGCTCCGTATGCTCCAGCTGGCCGGCCAGCCCCACCAAGCACTTCACCAAGGGCTCGTCCAGGCACGGGACCATGTGTCCCGCGGCTCCTTCTGCAAGATGCAAACACAGCAGGTGGCCTTAAACCAGCTCCAGAACCTGGGCTGCCTCAACAGGAAGCCCTCCGCTCAGCTGGAGGTGCAAAGCAGGTGCTGAACTTCTGCAGTGAGTATCTGGAGTTGTAAAAACAGGTCGTGTCTTGAGGCTTTGCTCTCAACAAGGTTGCATGGATTTGATGTACAGAAAGGTTGGTGGATTTTTATCCCTTGGGTTGTGTCTTCTGAGAATTTGAATCTCCTTATGCACAAGAGCTGCCCTGGTACAGGGGGCTCCACCTCTCCCAAAATTAAATGTAACGTTACCAGTTGTTGTGGCAACTAGAGAGAGGAAGCATTTGATAGACCCCATCCAACTCCACAGGAACAGGGGAAAACTAACACTGAGGAGACCTGTGCCTTCCACGGCCGGTAACATGGAGTCTCTTAGTCTCTTAAATATATATATATATGTGTGTGTGTAAAATGATAAATTTAAGGCAAAAAGGCCACATTGTATTTTAGCCTTTTCTTCTTCCTAAATTATTTCCTGTCACTGTGAAATGAACTCTGCAGGAGAAGCTGAGTGATGCTGCAAATAAAAGTAGACAGCCCATGCACAGCTGTAAGGAGAAGAACAAAGAATTTTGAGCAAACAGCCTCAAGGAGTTCGGTGGTAAAAAATGAACCAGTGGAGCCCATATCTCTTGCCAGTGGGTTGGATCTTGCTGTCATTGAAGCTTATTGCAAAACTCCCAAGAGTTTAAAAGGAAAGACCTGGGATGTACATCTCCACCCATGCCATCACGATTAATAAAAGATGTGTGCACTTTGCAGATGAACCCATTTACAGCGAGGCTGCTTCCCTACCTTGCTTCGCCAGCTCAGCAAGGCAAGCCATCACATAGTGGAGAGAATCTTCTTCAATGTCAGTAGCAAGCATGGTCTGGAAGAGACCTTCAACACAGGGGCTCTCGACGATTCTCTGCAACAAGACACAGAGCTTCCCAGTGCTGGTGGCGTCCAAGGGCTTCCAAAGTACCCAATTAACCTCAGCAATACTGAGGACTAAGACATTCCTCAAGAAAATATCCCCTCTCAGACCATGTACATGCAGATGTCCAACACCTCGGATTATGAGGAGACTGCCTGTTCTCCAGCACTTCCCCGGGCTCGCCCAATCTGTAGGCTTTGCTCACGATCCCAGATCACGTTTAGAGCTCAAAGAATTTCCTAACCTGTAACTGCCACATCAGGTTGCATGTTAGGATGAGGTTTGCTATGCTCTTTGCTGACATGAGTAACCTTTCAGGATAAAGGGTTGCAAAGTGTGGAAATTCATTGGTTTGAGCATCTAATATTTGCCTCTAAGGCTTTGAAAACTTTCTGACACTGAAAGGCTGTGATCTGCAGAAATATGGGATGATCTTTCACTAGCAAAGGTGACTCCTGTCGCTGGAGACAACTGGTATGAATTAAACATTTCTGTGCATCCCTCATACTTCAGTTTGAATGTGCTGCATCCAAGATGGTGCTGGACAGCATGTCTCTGCACAGGCGTGCATAGTTGGGCACTACATCGCAAGGAGACTTAGCTTGTGCTGTCCTGGATTAGGAGCACCTGAGATTCAGGAATAAATTCTGTTACAATAGCAAGTGACAGTTCACAAGGGAAGCTGGATTTTCCGAGCTGTCAGCTCACTAGGAGGTTACAGCTCCATAAGGGGGCTCAGGTTGCTATAATAAGAAAAAGGGATTTGTTTTGCATTTATTTCACATTGCAAATTTTAACTTCCTGCTTAAAGGTTGAGCCCGGATTCAAGGCTCCTGCCTTTCAAGCTGCCACAGTCTGTGTGTGTCCTGCTGGCATGAAAACAAATAATGTTTTCTTCCTGTGACAAGGACTCCAACATGTTTTGGGGTCAGTTCCTGAAAATCTGGCACTGGATTTACTTGTGCAGTGAGAGCTAAATACATTATAAGGCACATTATGAAGCTTCTATGAAGTAGAAGCAGCTCCCTGCTAATAACAGAAGAAAAGCATAAAATTTGAGTAATAAATATGTCGATTTTTTGAAAAGCCAAGAACATTTTTTGACTCTTCCTCCAGTCCTAGAGTTCACGGGAATGCACTCCCTTACAGCAACTGATTTCACCACTGTCAAGAACTCTCGCAATTCTTATCTTCAGCAGTAAGAATGTAAAAACCTTACGATTTAAATTTCACATTTCTCATTCCAATTTGAGAGATATCCTCCATTATTCATTATCACTGAGGTTCACAGATCCAGAGCAAGGGTTTCCTTCTGGATAGTTTAAATGTCTTTCATTTGCTGTGGGTGCTTTCTTACCCCCTGGCAGAAAGGAAAGGGTAATGCAAGCCTAGGCCTTGTCTGCCACAAAACACAACTTTATTTTGTCCTGCAGTTTATTGCTTAGCCTGGTCTAGATAAAACTAAAGAGAAGGAGCTGCAGAAACGAGTATCAACAATGCAAGGATGGAAGGACAAATAGGTTTCCATATCTGAACTTGGGTAAGTCACTGAGGTTGGAAAGGTTGAAAATGTTTCTGATATTTGACACTTCAGAAAAGTAGTCTCTGAGACTAATAGAAATTTCTTCATGGACAGACATACAGAAGAAAAAAAAGAAGAAAAAGAAAAAGAAAGCAGGTCCCCCAAACTGTATCCTAGATGCAAATGTGAAGCAAAGGACAATGCAGAGATGAGGAATTTTTTTCCCTCCAATATGATGGACTTCACTCATGGTACTGTTTGATCAAGGTGGGAGAAATGTGTTCCCTCCTAAAAACAGGAGGAGGACTAAGAGAAGCATCCTTAAAATACAAGGAGAAAAGAAATGCACCTGTAGGTTAGGAATTCATTGGAAGCAAAGTCAGCAATAGAGATGTTTATCACATCTTGCCACAAGCAGTACCTTGCCAAAGAGGCAAAATATGAACTAGTAATTGGGCTTATATATAACAAATTGGGAATAAAATTATATTAGCAAAATAATTCTTCTTTTCATTTTCATATTGTATTTAAAAAAAAAGGAAAAAGTCTATGACACATCAGGTCATACAGTTTTCTGTAGACTATTACTACTTAGCATATTGTTCAAAACAAACAAACAAAATACCCCATGCAAACGGTTCTTTCTGTGGTTAATGCTGCTTTGATACAAATGTAAGTGCAACCTTCCAGGATATATTCCAGTGAAAAAAAAAAAAAGGCAACTTACCTGTCTGTTTTTGGAGAGACTCAGGTTTTGGATGATACAAGCAGCATGGCCAGCGATGACAGGGTCCATTCTGTGCTCTGAGAGCAGCACCCCGAGGCTCTGCAGCAGCTCTGCACATGTCAGAGTGTCCTGAGAAAAGCCACCACCTTCTTAATTCACCTCCGTGACAGAAAACATTAACACAGGGCAACACAACTTCGCACCGAACTGTAGCACTCAAAGAGGACTAAAACTTGGCTTATTTAAATGAACAGTAAAGCAGCTGGGCCCAGGCCTTACCTCTCAAAACATGACCTACTGATGGCACTATGGAAAGCAGGAGCCTTAAAATGCAGTAGCTCATTCACTTAATGGGAAGGAGGCACGGTCAGGATAGGGGTGGAAGGGAAAAGCAGCACATCATGAAGGTACCTCGTACAGGTACAAGGTACCTGAGGTGCCTCGGAGGTTTGCCTGGCCTAGAGCAACAGACTGTGGTTTGGGATCAGTTTGTGCTTGGGTGACTTCATGGCCCTATGTCCTGAGCCTATCTTCTGAGGTTGTGCTTACGTTTCTCTGCGTTCTGGTGGGTATCTTAGAGGGGCATTAGTGAATACTTTTCCTCCTGAATGTCATCTGCTCTAATTCCCATTAGTATCAAGCGGATCAGATCTTACCAAGATTTATCAAGTTGGGATTATGAGCCAGGTAGTTTCCTCAGTAACAGTATAGATTCGTAGGGGACATGAGAAACCTGATCTCAGCTGGCTTGGGAATAAGTCTGTAGTTAGGAGCAACAAAAGATTGCCGCTCAGATTGGGAGAATTTCTTCTTTTTATCCATTTTCCCTAGGAATTTGACAATTCTTTTTGCAATTCTTTTTTTTTCAGTTCTCAGAACTAGTTTATTTGTGTCACTAGAAACTAAGGAACATTAACAAAGGTGTTCAGCATAAAATAAGTCACCAGTCCTATATGCAGGTTGAGAAAAAGGAGTATCTCTGCAGTATGGGGAATGTCAGGAACACTGATGTGGCACCCAAGGCAGATGTCTTTAAGAATTAGTCTAACTTGAGTCTTGTGCTGGAGTTAAATTGCTAAAGAGTATTTTGCTTTCCTGGAATACCAGCTGCCATCTTCAGTTATGTTCACTTGAAGCACTGTCACAACCAGCAATGACAAAGGAAAACACAAAAACAACAGGCACAGAGCACAGGACTATAGCTAAAGTCAGGGCATTTATGGAATCCCGTAATATGTTTGCTGATTTTCTCTAGCTTTATTTCTGGCTCTGTAAATTCAGGTGATGCAGTCATAATTCCCAGCAATGAGTGCTCTGCATGCTTTCAGACCGAGTGTCCTCCTTTCTGTGCAATCCCCATCGACTGCGCTACTCTTACTTGATTTGCTCCAGCCTGAGAGAAGGGAATTGTCTACAGACTACAAATGAACTTTCCAATACATAATGACTTTCCTGACAAGCTCTTCAGTTTATATAGGACCAATGTTAGCAAGTGACAGTGCTCTAAATTCTTCAGAGCCTCTTTTTGTGGCTGGCGTGTGGCTGGGACCCAGATTTTGTTTCGGTCCCGTTTGTGCAGGGCTCCGTCCCGCACAGCGAGGGAGAGCCACGAGAGAGCTGAGACGGTTTGCCTGGTTAAAGGAGGATCGATCCAGCCTCTCCCAAGGCTGGGAAAGGCTGCGAGGGAAGGCATTCCAGCAGCAATCCTGCTCCAAACAGTACTACTGAGCTTTCAAACCCCTGCCTAAGTGGTGCTTTCCAAAATAAATACCATCCACTCTCTCCCAGGTAGCAGGATGCAAAGTCAAATCTATTTTGTACCTGGAGCGGGAAGTCAGTGGAGTTGTTTGGAGGAGACCTTTGCTGCTCCAATTCCCAGCACTTTGCTCAAATGGCTGATGTGAAATGCCCTTTTGCACAAAGCCTGCCTCTTTCCCTGGCATTTGGGGCTTTGGACTGTCCTCGGGAGAACTGAATAGAATTCCCTTTGCAAGAGGGCAGCAGTCCAGCTCCTGCTGGGAGCTGCTGGCCAGGGCCAGGGCAGGGCATGGCAGGCAGGCACTTGGGCACGGAGCAGGAGTCCCGCTTCCCGCTGCCGACAGGGCAGATGGAGTCTGGGGCATTTGCAACCCTCGGAGCGTCGCTGGACGTGGCTGCAGAGGCCGCTCTGTGGGGAGGTTGGTTTTGCTCCGGCTGCTCCCTTGGCGAGGCGCCGCTCCGCCTCGCTCAGCATTCAGCCTGGGCTGGAGAGGGCCCCCGAAACCATGTGAGAGGCTCGGGGGGCTCGGGGGGCAGTGGGGGGCCGGCCTCTCCCCGGGGCGCCCGGGGCACGTCTGGCCCTGCAGCAACCTGGGCCGGCCAGGGGCGGCCGCCCCTGCTCGCCTGAGAAACCCTGGGACACAGCGTTTATAGGGGCAAATAACCCCCTGGGGCAGATAAACCCCTGGGGGGGTGCTCTGCTTTCCACCCTTTAACTGCCCGAGCTGCAGGCCGGGCTGGGGCTGAGCCCTGTTCTGTGCATAAGGCTTTGTGCACAGCCGGGGCTCTGCAGCTCCAGCAAAGACGCGTTCCAGCTCCGGGAGCTGCGGGTTGCTCTTTGGTGGGAGCACAGAAAGCATCAGTGGTGTTTTGGGGCAGGAAAATAAAACACCAATGAGCACAACAGTGCAGCCTGTGCCTCCTACAGAGTACTGTGTTGCTGTGCAAATAGCCCCAACGAACTCGGCGTGGTCCAGCTGCAGTCTCGCTGGCGCTGAGCTGGGTGCTTGCAGGGACATGTGGTGCTAATGCAGCACAAGCCTGCAGGCCACGTGGCCTTTGGAAAGCCTCTGCTGGCTGCTGGGCACACAAGGAGCTTTCCCATTTTTCCACCCCATTCGGGAGTAACAGGGGGCACAATTCACCTCATGAGGCATGAGGCAGTGGGCCTCCAATTCCTGGAGGAAATTTCCAACCAGCCCAGTGTATTTTAAGTATGAAAAGCACCTAAACCAGCTGTGGTCACTCTGACTCTCTACCACTTAAGGGAATATGGCAGGAAAGAATCTCACTTTATTTTTTTTCTTTTTTAAGAAACAACTAATTTGTCACTAACCACTTTTTAAAAGCAGGGAGGCCTGCTTTGTTTCTTTGCTGTTGCTTATTTTGGGTAAGACTTCTTCATGTATTTGCATAGAGTTGCACTGCTAGTGGGGGTGGTTACCCTGAACCTCTATGGGCAGAAGGACCGTTCTGTAACTCGAGACTTGCATCAGGACACGCAGGAGTACTCAAGTGCAGTAAGAGAGACATAAATTATATTCGCCCCCCTTGCTGTCTTAATGACAGTTCAAAGGATGTTGAATTTATGCAAATAACTGTCTGCAATGGAGAATAATGTATTTTGCATTTGATTTTGCAGTGATGTATTTTACCTGCGCACTGCAGATCAGCTTCTCTCTGCCTTTCGGCAGGAAGGGCCCACAGCAGGGGACAGCCTCCGTAGCAGGGGAGAGCCTCTCAGGGCTCCCCTGGATTCCGTTCCCTCGCGATGCTGCTCTTGGCACTTTGGCCATAACGAAACGGGAACGCAGGCAGTGGCCACCCCCCCCCCCCATTGCCTCCGTTCCCAGGAAGCGCCCAGGCCTACCTGGTTGCGCGGGTGCCGGGACAGGATCCAGAGGAGCGCGACGGCGGCGTGCCGGACGTCCCGCGCGCCGGACGCCAGCAGGGAGAGCAGCTTGGGCAGCACGGGGTGAGCCACGAGCTCCGCCTGCGTGTCCGCTGCGTGGCAAAATGGAGTGAGTGAGATGGGGTTATTGGGAGAGACCTGTTGAGCTCTGAGGAATGGGGCAAATGAAGCCTCATTTGCTCTATCTCCTGCCAAAGGATTAGCGTGGTCTGGAGAGCAGAACGCGCTCTGGGGACCCTCCAAGCCTGCACCTTGTTGGGAAGAAACTTGCTGGGTGCTTCCTTGGCCTGAAGCCTGGTGGGAAGGTGGTGGTTTCTGCTGCACGCATGGAAAGGCATCCTGAAACATCAGGTATCGCACAGAGGGTTGGGATTAGCTAAGGAGAGACCAGTTTGTCCTGTTCTTATATCCCTGGCCCAAGGGATGGTGCCAGAGCAGCCAGCAGATGGAGCAGCAGTCCTAAAAGACCTGGGATTTTTCAACCTCTTTAAAGAGCAGCCCAGCAGTTCCTCGAGCCCTGGCTCCACAGTGTTTGTGATGAAGCCTCGCTACATGTTCTAGATGGACGAGTCTTTCCTGGGCCCTAGGGCTGTGGCGTGGAGTGTGACGCTCCCTCCGCTGACATCTCCAGAGGACCTTGTAGAAACTTAATTGGGCATGTAATAGGATAGGATTTTTTATAAGAATGACAGATGCCTCTGAAATGACAGGTTCATGCCTCGCAAGCAGGCAAGTTCCCACATGAACAGCAATTTTGGGAGATATTCTGTCCTAATCAGGCTTAATGGAAGGGAGTAAGGCTTAGTACAGCTGCAAGAGCTGAGTGCATAAGACCTACCCTGTCTCAGTCACTTTGTTCAGGTGCTTCCTCTCATTACCTGGGAGCTCTGAACTAAACCTTCCTCTTCTATTGACATCTCATTAAAATGTAGAAAAGAGGATATATCTTTATTCTTAATGTCAAAGGTTCCCAACCCACGTGCTCACTGTGAGTGCCAGAGAGAGAAAGATCCAGAGCGGTGCAGTTTGTTTATCTCCAAGACAAAACTTACCACTGGTGGCTAAATTTCTTAAGCACACACATGCCTGGCTTGAAACCTGTTTGGACCAAAGAGAAAAAGAGAGAGAAAAGGTGGATTCAGTAATGTGTGTTCTTGGCTACTGTACTTAAAATCAATGTAACAGCAGCAGCAAGCTATCACTGTATCTTCAGAGCAAGAATTTGGGGACCTTTTTCTTTTTTTTGCCAAGTGAATCTCTTTTTTTAGACTCATTAATGATACCCTGCTTTGGTATCAACCAACCTGCTCAATGAGTTTCCTCAATGCATGGATTCCCCTCAAAACACATATTTTCTAGAGGTTATTCTTGGAAGCCATGGTTGTGCTTTGCACACCAAAAGAAAGAAACAAACAAAAAACAGTAGCATAAAAGGTGCTCCAAACCTTTGCAGGAATCAATGACTGCAGGAGCCTGGGCAGAGCCAAACAGAACTGCGGTTTGGGGGCACATCAGCACTCACAACAAAAGAAACATCAGGAGAGGGACGAGAATTGGCTATGCCTATGTTGGACTGCAGTGCAGCACAATGGGATCAGATCTGCAGAAGGGAAGAGCTGCTGGAAGCGAGGAGCTGAAGCCCACACCAGTGGGTATTTTGTGGCCATCTACTCCAGACCAGCTGGGCTGGATGCCTCAGGGCTGCCTTAGGATGTGGTGCAAAGCCCAGCAAGCGGCGCCGATGGAAAGGGCTGCTCCACAAGTGCCCTCCTGATCCGAACGGAAAGGCCGGAGCGGGTGCGCGTGCGGGTGCCAGCAAACCGTCTCCATCCCCTCCTCTCTCGGCTTTACCTTGTCCACAGAGGAAGACAGGAGGGAGACGAGGGCCCGCAGCAGGAACCCGTCTCCCGTGCTCAGCATTGCCGCGTGGTGCTCTGCGTTGGCGGCCACGTTGCTCAGGGCAGTGCAGCTGTAATACTGGGGCACACCGGCAAAAAAGTGGGGGGGGAGAGAGAGAGATGCAGTGGTGACACGCTGAAGAGAATTAAGAATAAACCAGAGAAACGCTTAGATTCAGAACTGCTGAAAAACAAGTGCTTTGCCAGCCTCGGGGCGGGGGGTTGTTAGCCACGTGTGATAACAGTCGGAGCAGCTTCACAGAATTATCACAGAATGGTTGAGGTTGGAAGGGACCTCTAGAGATCCTCTAGTCCAACCCCCTGCTCCAGCATGGACAC
>JAVCKT010098406.1:0-10771 GCA_032273925.1 Rhynchotus rufescens
GGCCATAGGGCATCAGCAGGGTGTGGTGGGGACCAAGGATCCACCTGGGGAAGAGGAAAGCAGCAGCTGTGCTGGCAGGGAGGGATAAAGCAGCAGGAGGAAGCTGCTTGGAGGCAGCTGAGCTCAGGGCAGGCTGCAGCCTCCCTGCAGGAGGAGGCCAAGGGCAGGGACCGCTGCGCTGCAGAGAGGGGCTGGCATGGGGGGCTGCAGGCAGCCTGGTGCTCCAGTCCCTTTGTCGTCTTCATCACTCTGTGCTGGACCCTGCCTAGAAGTTGCCCATCCCTGTGGTCCTGAGGAGCTCAGAGCTGCTCCCCAGCCTGCAGGTGCGGGCTCAGCAGAGCTGAGCAGAGGGGCAGGATCCCCTCCCTTTATCTGCTGGCAACTCTCCTCCTGATGCAGCCAGGGTCCTGTTGGCCATGAGGGCACTGCTGCCTTGTGGTGAGCTTGGTGTCAACCAGGACTCCACTCCCAGGTGTCTCTCTGTGGAGCTGCTCTCCAACAAGTCTCCCCCTGGGAGAGAGTGAAACTCCATTGCACCTGGCATTTTTACTGGAAAAGCATTTTCTTTTTCCAAGGTGTAAAGCTTGGCAACAGATGGGACAATATTCTCAAGGTTACAAAGAAGCATGCTAAAGATCATGGTCTCCTAATTAATGATGTACACATCTTGATGTCTTCCCCGGAGCAAAGGACCACAAAGCTACTGATGACCTTTCAACAGCCCTCCAGGAACTTGCCAAGTAAAATGGGGCATCAAAATACTGCGCTGAAAAAACTATTTGTCCTTATGACTTCAGAGTGATCATGTATGTCGTGATATCTAGAAAGGCTTCTAATCTTATTGTTAGAAATCTCCTACATTCATGGTCATGGACACTATCTGAACCTTTGCTGTGTTTTTCTTTTCGGGGGTTTATTTTAAGCTGTGTTACAGAAAAAGGAAGGAAATGTTGCGCCTGTACAGCACAAAGGACACTACAGCTCGCTAGCTGTTTGTGGTAGTTCTTTTTGCTCCAATGTAAAAGGCTGTTCTTTAGTTGGAGTGGCTTAATTAGTAATGATATTCTAATAACTCCTATTTTCCATTCAACCTCAATAGTATTTAAGTATTTCAAATAAATAGAAAGGTTTTGTCGTGTTTCCTTATAATTGAAATGTAAATTGCTTGGCTCGATTCTTTAGCCGACTTATAAATACATAACTGGATATATAATTTGGGAGATTGAGTTAGGAGATACAAAATTAAGAAGTAGGTTTGGTAAGGAAGGGAACTCATGATGTATTGCCAAAGAACACCTCCATTTGTCCTGTCCCTGGAATCTCACCACCATCTTTCGTCCGCAGCTTGCTGGATACAAATTTAGTGAATTTTCACTTTCTATGGTCTAAGCCCCTAATGGCTTGGGGAAACAGACTATGATCACAATAGACCTTTTGAAAAACTCACTAATTGTCTTGAGTTAGGAATCTGTATCTAAAAGCAAAGCTAGTATTAATCTTGAATTAATACAGATCAGAACACAGGAGTACACACATGAGTACAGACCAGCACACACCAGCGCACACTCGTACAAAGCTGTAGAAAGTAGCACACAGCAGTGTATATACTGGTGTGTGCTGGCGTGTACTGGTGTTTGCTGGTGTGTATTCCAAAGCACTGGTGTGTTCTGTTCCGTACTGGTGTGTACTGTTCTCTGCTGCTGTGTAGTGGTGTGCAGTGCCTTGTTCTGGTGTACACTGGTATGCTCTAGTGAGCACTGGTGTGCACTGGTGTGATGTGGTCTGTAGTGGCATATACCAGTGTGTACTGGCGTGTACTGGTGGTGCTTGTGTTTGCTAGTGCCTACAGGAGTGTACTGGTGTCTTCTCATGTGTACAGGTGCGTAATGGTGTGTGCAGGTGTGTACTGGTGAGCTCTGGTGTGCACTGCTATGTACTGGTGTGTAAAGGTTTGCACAGGTGCGTCCTTGTGTTCCTTGGTTTGTGCTGTTGTGTACTGTTGTGCACAGGGGTGTGGGCACAAATGTTTATGTTTATTGGTATGGATGCTGGAGTGCACTGGTCTTTGCAGGTGTGAGCTGGGGTGCAGAGGTGTGTGCTGGTATGTAATGGTGTGTGCTGGTGTGCACTGGAGTCTAATGATCTGTACTGGTGTGTTCTGGTGTGCCCTGTTGAACACTGGTGTGTACTGGTGCGTACTGCTCGATAGTGGTGTGTGCAGCTCTTTGCTGGCATCTGCTGGTGTTTACTGGTGTGTGGGGGTCTGTACAGGTGTGCGCTGCTGTTTCCTGACCTGTACTGGTGTGCAGTGGTGTGTAATGGAGTGTGCTGATGTCACCCATGTGCCCTGGAGAGCACACAGCACCAGAGCTCTGTGCCACAACCACTGCTGCATGTCCTGCCCCTGTCTGTCCATGCAGCTCGGCCAGCACTGACCCTCTCCAGCGCAGCCCAGGCCCTGCCCAGCCCTCCCCAACTGCCCTACCCTCTTGCCAGCCGAACCAGCAGAGCAGCCCAGGCGGGAGGTGGACCCGCAGCAGTGGCCACCGCAGGGGGCAGCAGAGCTGGGGGCATTCGCCCCACAGCCCAAGCTCCAGGGTACCGGGCTGTGTGTGTCAGAAGGCTCATCAGCCTCCGTGCTGCAACTGGCCCCAGGGCATCAGTGACACTCGCTTGTCCCTTGTTTTGCTGTCCAGGAAATTCCCAATGCTCAGGCTGCCTGCAGACCCCCTTCCCAGCCCCTCTCTCCAGCACTACTGCTCCTTTTCTCTTCTCCAGGTGCATCCTTGATCCCCCAAGAATCTCTGCAGCAGGGGACATTGGTGCTGGTCCACCTAGCAGCAGGGCCCCAGGTGGCTGCTGCTGCTCTGTAGAGCAATTGCCTGTTGCCCTGTAGGGTCCCAAGGGGACCCCACACTGTCCATAGTGATTGCAGACCCAGCTGGACAGGCACCACTGCACCTGACAACCCTTCCAAGGAGTCTGTGGCCATGGACAAAGATCTGAGCAATCACTGGGCTTTTCAAATGGCTGAGGATATGTTTGAGTTTGCCCCAAGGCCGGCCTATGACACTGAACATGACAGGAATGACTGTGCAGGCACCCTTTTCCGTGCCTGCAGGGTCCCCTCTGCCACCTGTGGCAGTGCAGAGCTCTCCCTCGCCTGGACATTCATTGCATTTGCACTGTACCTTTGGGTGACTCCACTTGAGTTTGTGAAGCTTGATTCACTGCCCACCCCGAGGCACATGGTACCCTTGGAGACGCCCTTTGGTGTCCAGATCTGCCTCCAGTCCTGTTATTTGGGAGATTCTGCTTGACCATTGATCAGGAGCTTGTTGCCTGGAACCCATGGAGAGCCCTGGAAAGCAACGTGGTCTTGAAGAAACCCTTGGACAATTATGACTCCAGCTTTGGAAGGAGAGCGCAACATACAAGCAACACAATGAGGAAATCCCCTTTTATTAGAGCAAAACCAAGACTGACACAGATGGGCAGAAAGATGGGCAGCTTATTTCTGAGGAACCAGTACCAACCGAACAAGTTTTCTCAGGGCGTCCTTCATCTCCTTGTTCCTCATGCTGTAGATGAGGGGATTCATTAAAGGAGTCACCCACACATACAGAACACTAACCACTAGATCCAGAGCTGGGGAGGAGATGGAGGGGGGCTTCAGATGGGCAAATATTGTAGTGCTGCTAAACAGGGAGACCACGGCCAGGTGCGGGAGGCACATGGAAAAGGCTTTGTGCCGACCCTGCTCAGAGGGCATCCTCAGCACAGCTCTGAAGATCTGCACATATGACCAAACAATGAAAATGAAACACCCCAAAGCTAAGCAGGCACTAATCACAAGAAGGCCAACTTCCCTGAGGTAGGAGTGTGAGCAGGAGAGCTTGAGAGTCTGGGGAATCTCACAGAAGAACTGATCCACCTCAGTGCCGTGGCAAAGGGGGATTGAAAATGTGTTCCCCGTGTGTAGGAGGGCATTGATGAAACCACTGGCCCAGGCAGCTGCTGCCATTTGGACACAAGTTCTGCTGCTCATGAGGTTCCCATAGTGCAGGGGTCTGCAGATGGCCACAAAGCGGTCATAGGACATGACTGTGAGGAGACAATACTCTCCTCCTACCATGAAGACAACCAGGAAGACCTGGGCAGCACATGCAGAGTAGGAAGTGGCCCTGGTGTTCCTCAGGGAATTAGCAATGGATTTGGGGACGGTTGTGGAGATGAAACCCACATCAAGGAGGGAGAGGTTGAGGAGGAAGAAGTACATGGGGGTGTGGAGGCGGTGCTCACAGGCTATGGCTGTGATGATGAGGCCGTTGCCTACAAGGGCAGCCACGTAGATGCCCAGGAAGAGCGAGAAGTGCAAGAGCTGCAGCTTCTGCCTGTCTCCGAATGCTAGAAGGAGGAACTCGTTGACGGAGCTGCTGTTGGACATTAGTTCCTTTGGGAGTCCTGTCCAAGGAAGGAAAGAAGGCAAAATGTTAGAGCAGACTTGTCTGAACCAAACCCCTTCACTTTCTCAGGAGCTCCCTACATTTCCTCCCTCCCTTATTTCAGCTCCCTTTCTGGTGCTCCACTTTGAACTTGCTGAGTGTGTCATGTGCAGCATGAGACACCATATAGCTGCAAAGGCTTTGTTTCTGCTGTGCTGCAGGTGAAAATGCATGTGTCAACCTATCCTTTGCCTGATATTTGTGGAGATAACCTGGGAATGGCATCTTGCATTGCTTGGAAGGGAATTGGTCCAGACACCCAGCGAGAATATTCTTGATTCACCAGCATTAGAGCTGAATACAGCCCTCCCACTAGGTGTATCTGAAGGAGAAGGGCATTGTGAGGGATTCATCACTATCAATCTTGTGCTCTTCACCAGACATATCTATAAATGAATCTGTTACATCAGATCCCACTCCAGCAAGGGAGAACACCAGACAAATGCAAACAAGCACTGACCTTACCCTTTATACATGTCTAGAGAGTTCTAAAGGTAGAGGTTGTCCTCATGTCACTTCACTCAGAAGGAGTACCTTAGATGCACACAACCTGAAGGAGACAATGTCCACCCTTCTACGGCAGGGCTCTTCACATATGGAAATCACATCTTCTCTGCAAGAGGATCAATGGAGGAGTCTGTTGATATATAAATGTGTGTATATATATGATGGTAGACACATGAACACACAAAGGTGCCTCCTCACTATGGGAGCATTCTTTGATAGAGCAGAAAGATCTGGCATTGCAATTGCTCTCACAATGTATCCTTGTGCTTGCCAATAGGAAGAAAAAGAAAGGACCTGCCATGATTTTGTTATGGTACCCACCTCCTGAGTCCCTCACTGTGCTGCCCTTGTACCTCACTCTGATGAAGGACAAGCACACTCACAAGTGGGATGGGTGAGGGGACATTCAGAAGCCTCTGGAAGATTCACTGAAGCTTAATGAGTCTCAGTCTGTTGTCCTAAGCTGACAGTTCCATTTCAATTTTCCTCTTTCCAAGTGGAAGGAAATTCTAAGCACCACCTCTGTGGCTTCTCTTTCAGGCAATGAGTACCTTGCCTTCCCTTTTGAAAAGTGCCCTCTGAAATGTGCTCACAGCTAGACCTGTGAGCAGACCTGACCCACGCAGCAGCCTCCCAGCAGGAGAAGGAGCCTGTCCTGGTAGAGGATAATCCTCCCAGCCAGAACTTCTCCCCTCAGTCCTGTGGGGAGCTCCCTGGGTGGGCTCAGTGCTGACCTTCACAGGCAACAGAGTCACTGCTGTGGACACACAGCACCTTTGTGTGCAGGGACCCTGTGTGAAGCACCGACCTCTCACCCTGTCTGCACAGCCCAGCTTCACATCACTGCCGTTTCTATTGGGGAAGGCAGCAGGATGACCTGCTCCTATGTGGTATGTTAGAGAATCCCTGCCCTGAAGCAGCTCCTCTTCCTCTGCACTGGAAAAGGCAGGAGAAAGAAGCAAAAACTGCTATCAGCCATGAGGTGGGATGTGTTCTGAAGTCCCCTTCAAGAAACTCAGTAGCATTGTGCTGTAAGCAAAAACTCACTGTGTCAAGAGCTGTGCAGATCTCCTCTGTGCTCCCGCTCCACACTGCCCTTCACCTCCCGCTGCCTTCTCTCCTCTGCTGTGCGCAGCAGCAGGCAGTGCCCGCAGCCCTGCTGCTCTTGCCACAGCAGCTGCTCCTGCACACAGTGTCTCTGGGCAGGGCTGACAGGCTGCCACGAGCTGCCTCCATCCCAGGAGCCTGGCCCCGCTCAGGAGCAGAGACCCAGCTGAACTCACCAATTTCCCAGTCCCTGTGTTCCCTTCTCCTGGGATATGGGCATCAAACAACTAAAAGAATCACACCTGTGGTCCTGTCCTAATGAGTAGAGAAAGATGGATTCCAAAACTGCAGTCTATTTCATCAGAGGATGACTATCTCTGCAAGTTAGAAATGTCCCACTCTCAAAGGCCCTACTTAGGAAGTCCCTACTAGGCAGCACACTCAGAAAGGGGCAAGAAGGGCCTCATGGATTCAGATGAGTCAGTCTGGACATTCCATGCTGGTTCAATGCCCCTGCTCTGGGATGGTTTTCACATTCCTCCCATGAACTCCACAAACACACAGAAGGTGGATGCTGCTCGCCTGCACTGAAGTGTTCCCAGCACTGACATGTGCACGGGAGCTCCTTCTCTAAGCTCCCCTTGTAATCACTGGTGATGGAGGGTGTGAGTCAGCAGACAACACCTCAACACCTGTTTGAAGTAACAGAGGAGATACCACAAAGCTGCCTCATGGAGCTTCAGGGGAAGGCCAGGTGGGGAATTTCCCTGGCCATCTCAAATGACCCTTTCCCCTGCAACAGGAGCATCTTGCAATATAAAGCAGAGAGCCTGGCAGATTTTTGCAGTGTAAAAAGCTAATACATTTCACTGCAGTTATCTGATTCAGTGACATAGAAACAGGCTGCAGGGCCAAGTCAAATGCTCGCGTTGTCCAGCATAACCAAATATCTTCTCTGGGACACACAGCATGGGATCTATGGGAAGTCATGTCCCCTTTGGAGTCATTTTAGGGCAAGAATCCCAGGGCATCTCAGGTTTCCTACCAGTGCCCAAACAACTGGATCCAAACAATTCCTTTAGGCCAAGTCAATCCCTCCTACAGCTACACGTGATTCATAAAAGGGAGAGACACATCACACCAAGGGCTCTGCTTTGCTTGCTTCACTTGGAAACACTTCTACCTTTCCTCTTAATGCCTTCTTTCCTATCCCAAGGATATGAACACGGAGGCTAATGATGATCTCACGTTGTCCGGATCACAGGCTATGCAGGACCAGGGACAACTACATTGGGTAACATGTCCTTCTTGCAGATTGGTTGAAGAAATATTTCACACGCCCAGTGGTACCACACAGTCATCTCACACAGCAAATGCTTATGCGTCATTCCTGCATGGGCAGCACTTCTTCCTTGTCTCAGGCACTGCAGAGTTTGCTCTTTTAGTGGGAACCTCCTTTCAGTACTTCCTGAACTGATCTGTACTTACTGCACCAGTAGAGATTAGCTGTTGACCTGATGGAAAGAAGCTCTGAGGAGAGGTATCTGGGAATCTTGGTTGACAGCAAAGTGACCCTGAGCCATCAATGTACCTTGGTGGCCCAGAAGGCCAATGGAATCCTGGCCTGCATTAGGAGGAGTGTGGGCAACAGGCTGACAGAGGGCATCTTGCTCTTCTGCTCAACTCTGGTGAGGCCACTTCTGGAGCTTTGGGTGCAGTTCTGGGCTCTTCAATGCAAGGAGGACTGCAGCATCTATTGTATGAAGAAAGACTAAGGTAGTTTGGCCTTTTTAGCCTGGAGAAGAGAAGATTGAGAAGGGATCTGATCAATACATACAAATACCTGAGGAAAATGTAAAGAGGATGAGACAAGACTCTTCTTAGTGGTGGCAAGAGACAAAGAATGAGGTAAGGAGTATAAATAAAAACAGAGGAAGTTTCATCTCCATATGAGAAAGAACTTCTTCACTTTGAGGGTGAGACCGCCATAGGCTAGGCTACCCAGAGAGCTTGTGGATTCTCCTTCTCTGGAGATCTTCCAAACTTTCCCAAATGTGACCCTGTGCCATGGGCTCTGGGTACTCCTGTTTGATCAGGGTGGTTGAACTGGATGATCTCTAGGGGTCCATTCCAAATTCAACCACTCTGTGATACTCTGCTTCTCAGATCTCTCTACTCTTGATTAATGAGCTGATTTTCTCTATGGCTGCAGAGCTCCGCAGGTGTCAGTCCCTCCACTGGGCACCCTCAGAAAACCCTCCCATCCCTGACGCTGCTGCTGGCCCCTCAGCGGCTCTGGCAGCAATGACCTCAGCACCAGCACCTCAACATCAGCCTCCTCCTGGCCCAGCAGCTCCTGGGACAGCGGGGACCTCGCACGTCCTCAGCCCAGCGTGGGCTGCTGCTGCCACGGGCAGCAGGGACACCAGGTTCCTCGGCAGAACCGCCCCAGCCAGGGAGGTGCTGCTGACGTCACAACCATCTGCCTGGCCTGGCCAGTCAGGGGTTGCGGCAGCAGTGACCTCACCAGCCAACGCCCATGAGTCAGCACAGAGCCAGCCCTGCAGAGTGAAGGGACCTCCCCACACTGTCCCTGCAATGGCCTCCTTGTCCCTACCCGCTGCTGGGACACGCCTGGCCTCCCAGGCAGGGCTTGCTGCTGCACCGGCAGCTCCTTGCACACAAGGGACCTCCCCGCGTGTTTGCACGAGACCCTGCTGCCGGCCACGCTGCTGCTGGGACAGAAGTGGCCTCAGAGCCTGTCCCAGCCATGGGCCAGCGCTGGCCTTGCAGCTGCTCTGGCAGCAGGGACCTCGCAAAGAGCTTCCCACCAGGTGCCTCTTGCTGCTCTGCCCAGGACTCCAAAAAGAGCAGAGCTCACGGTCACCCTCACAGCCTTGTGCCTGTTGATGCCAGCTCCTGTCTCGTCAGGAGCACAGGCAATGGGACCTCCCAACCAGCTGCAGTGCCAGAGGCCTGCTGCTGATCAACCAGATGCTTCCAAACATTGACTTGACAAGGCTCATTTTCTGGCAGAGCTGCTGTAGAGCAGCCAGCCAGGCTGCAGGCTGCTCCTGGCCCTGAAGCTGCTCACATGTAGGAGAGCTGCCACAAGGCAACCTGCAGTTTCACTCTGCTCAAAGATGTCTTCTGTCTTGGAGGCCTTCTCTGACTCCTGGCTGCTCTCGTGACGCCTGCCTACCCTCCAGCAAACTGGTGGTAGAGCAGTCCTTGAGGCCCAAGGTGCTCCTAAACAGAACATACCCTGAAGATCCCAAGGTTGGAAAGGAGCTGTGAAGAGAGGGACAAGGCTGTCCTAGGAGGTTTCAGCCTGTCCATGAGCTAGCAATCTGTCTTTCTGGCCAAGTTGGCCAATGGTCTCCCAAGGTGTCTTAGGATGCTTGTTGGCAGCAGGTGGAGGGAAATGTTCCCACCATGTACACAGCCCTGGGGAGGCCACATCTGCAGTCCTGTGCCCACTACTGGGCTCCTACGTACAAGAGGGAACTAGTGGGCAGAGTGCAATGTGGGACTACAAAGGTGATGAGGGGGCAGAAGCATGTCTTCTGTGATGAGAGGCAGAGAGTGCTGGGTCTGTAGAGCCTGCAGGGAAGGTGAGAGGGGATCCCATCAGTGTGTACAAATGTCTGACAGGAGAATACCAAAGCAAGGGGGCCACATGCTTTTGAGTGGTGGCCAACAAGAAGTAGCATCAGCTACAAAGTGGAACACAAAAAGATCCACCTGAATCTGAGGAAATATTCAATGACTGTGAGAGCAAGTGACAAAGCAATGGCACAGATTGCCCAGAGAGGCTGTAGAGTCTCTTTCTCAGCACATATTCCTAACCTGCCTCGACATGAACAACATTCTATAGGTCACTCTGCTTGTGAAGGTGGGTTGGACTAGATGGTCTCCACAGGTTCCTTCCAACCTAATTCATTCTGTGATTCTGGGAAGTGCCAACACTGAAATATATCAGCTTTTTGAGCCTTAGGATTCTGCCTGTCCTCCAGCTTTATATTGAGAGGAATCTTGAGGAGGGTATAAAACTTGCTCCTTCACGTCAAGAGCACATTGACACATGCCTTGGGCCACCCCATCTCTTCCAGGATCGTGTTTGTGTGCCAATAAGTGACTCCACCTCCAGTGATTCTATTAGAAGCTAAAGACAAGGAGTTGCCTGCAGATGTCTGTGTTGCACCCCCTTATTTTTGGGATGGGCAATGCCACCTCTGGAGCCCAGAAATCTGAATCAACACCCTCACCCTGTGTCCATGTTCTCCCTTCTGTCCCATCTCAATCTGCTGCCTAGGTAAGAGATATAAATCTGGCCCTCCAGAGTGGGACATTCCAAAACTTCACAGTTAGTCATCCTTTAAGGAAACAGACATTGCAATGTGGGAATCTTTATCCCTCCAATCATTAGGACAGGACAACAGGTGATTATTTTAGTCTATTCTAGGAAATATTTCCCAGGAGGAGAGAACACAGGGGACAGGGAAATTGGTGAGTTGAGCCGGGCCTCTGCTCCTGAGCGGGGCCAGACTCCTGGGACGGAGGCAACTCGTGACAACCTGTCAGCCCTGCCCAGAGACACTGTGTGCAGGAGCAGCTGCTGTGCCAAGAGCAGCCGGGCTGCGGGCACTGCCTGCTGCTGCGCACAGCAGAGGAGAGAAGGCAGCGGGAGGTGAAGGGCAGTGTGGAGTGGG
>JAVCKT010098410.1:0-10771 GCA_032273925.1 Rhynchotus rufescens
AGGTCATCGAGTCCAACCCCCCTGCACACGCAGGGTCACCTAGAGCATGTGGCACAGGGCTGCATCCAAGTGGGTTTGGAAGATCTCCAGAGGAGGAGACTCCACAACCTCTCTGGACAGCCTGTTCCAGGGCTCTGTCACCCCCACTGTTAAGAAATTTTTCCTTAGGTTCTTGGGGAACTTTTGGTGCTTCAGTTTGTGGCTGTTTGCTCTAGTTCTTTTAGTGGCCACCACTGAGAAGATGCCAGCCTCATCCTCCTCACTTCCTCCCTTGAGGTATTTGTAGACACTGATCATGTCTCCCCTCAGCCTTCTCTTCTCCACATTGAACAGGCCCAGCTCTCAGCCAACAGAGTTGTGGTGCTGGGGAACAGCCTGTGTGTTATGATAAATACCTACAAGCAAGCTAGTGCTTGAAAATACCTCTCAAATGGGGCTGTGCCAGACAAGAATCTGCCCTAGAGGACTAAAGGCCTGGGGGGGTCTGTGTAGAAAGAGGCCTATGGCACCTAATGCTGCTGCTTGAAAAGCTGTTGAGGAAAGCTGTGTGTTTCCCTCTGGTAGGGGAATCATGGTCTGCTGGGGTTAATTCTGCATCCAGTTTTAATAAAAGTCCACTCAAACTTCTTTCCAGGTATTTAGAAGGGAATTGTGCCACCGGTGTCACAAGCTGTTTGTGGCGTGTGTTGTCCCTCAGGTGGCTGAGCCGGGCGAATGGCGCCCAGGTTCGCGTCTCAGGCTGAGCAGCCTTCCCCGGCTCGGGGCTGCGAAGGCTGAGGGAAGGTCACGCTAGAAATAGGATTTTCCAGCTTCCTTACTTGCTGGCAGGCTCAGTGAGTATCATTCTTTCTGAGCAGCTGCTAATTGTGTCTCTCCCTGAGGATTTTCCTATGGGAAGCTGCTGCTCGGGGGAGGTTTCTGGATGACTTTGTATCATGGCAGGCATGCTCCATATCTCTGCATGTTCACAGGCAAGAAGAGCATTGCTCAAAAGGGCTATTTTTTTGGTCTAGTTTTTGTACGAATGAATCAAATTTCAGAGAAGCAGTGCAGTTCTGGTAAGCCCCGTGCCAGGTTTGGCAGTGAGAGCGATGCGCGCTGAAAACGCGCCGAGCTGCCGCAGCGGCCCCGCGGCTGCCATCCGGGCACTGCTCCGGGAAGAGCTTTTCCACCGCAGCAGCAGCGGCGTTACCAAAGGCACCATTCGCCACAGCAGCTCAGGCAGAACATCCGCATCGGAATATCCTGGTTATGAGTGCTGCACAATGCTGGGTTCTGCACCCACAGCTATTAGACCCTTTTCTAGGCCTGGCTGGATGCATTTGTGCTCATCTGCAAAAGAAAATTAGAGGACTGTTGGTTTTCTAATGCCATTTCTAGCAGCTTCTCTAATGTGAGAAAATGGGATGCATAACTTTCTCAATTATGTTATTATTTTATGTATGTGCATCTATGCATATTTTTAGCCTAAGCAAAATAGCATGCTGATATTATTTGAATGAGAAGCCTAAGTAAATTTATGTTCACGATGGTAAAACAAGGAATGTGTACAGCACTCTAGGAAGTATTCAGTATCTTCAATTTAGTTTTATGTTTTAGTTACAGCATGGCAAGAAAGAAAAGTGTTTGCAAGATCCCTTTTCCTGTTTTAGTTGTTATATGCATAAAAGTGAGATGACATTTTTTTTTGTAAATGCTGCTACCGTTTGAAACTGCCTGCTACCATTTTGAAACCCTAAGGGACATCTATAACTTTTGCTAGTGGCAGCTCATGTGGGCTGAGTGACAAATTTCTATGTTTCAGAAGCATTTAATGTGATACCAGCTATGTGTTTCTGTCACCGCTCTTGCCTCATAGATGAAAATTTGATTCCAAAGGCACATAAGTCTTTCTTTTTTAATTTGTTTTCCAATGTGTTGTCCAAGCACTTAAGTAACTTATGCTACAGTTCATAAATCCTTATCCTTAGCCTTGCTCAGCACTGTTACTGCTTCTTCCATTTTGCTACTCTGCAGTTTGGATGGGTAAGAAGCATGTTACTGTAAAGGCACTTAAATAAAACATCTTTTTTTCGTAGGCTCAGTAATCTGAAAATATACATCTACTACTTGCTGATTTACAGGAAAGCGTGTGTTTTTACTTGATGTTTCCTGTTAGAGCACAGGACAAATTAATTCAATCTTGTAACTGACAAATAATTTCCTTCCTAAATTGAAGTTGTTTCTGTGTAGAGAAGAACATTTTGGGTATATTGTAACAACTAAATGGTTTAAGCACTGTAAGTTAGGGGGGGTTTAAGTGTAACATTTTGCATATCTTTAAGCATAGAAAAAAAATCCTGTTTCAAAGTTTCCTTCCCCAAATAGCATCAGTGCTATTGCACTCCCAGTTTAAACTGATTTTCCCAAAGACAGCTTTGATGTATTCCCATTATTTGAATTAGAGATGCTTATATATTAAAGTTAGAGGCTGTTAAAGGACATCAAGTTATATTTTCGTATAAGAAAATAAGCAATTTGAAGATTGCTTATTGAAGATAAGCAATGTTGTGAAGAGCAGACTGGTATCAGGACAGTTAAAAAGAATGTGCATTTGCCTCCAGAGGGAGTGAATATCTTGCTTGGAGAAACCTGTGCTCTCACTTCAAAAAGAGCAGTTTGAAGGTAGCCAACTTTCTGATTGATGGTGCTGTGCCTTAATTTCCAGATACTTGATTTTTATTTAGATACTGGAATAACATGAGGCCATCAGACCTGGCTGCTCTGCATTCCCTCCCAGTTCCCCCGTCATCTCTCCTTAGGAAGGAACTGTCCTCCGTAGCCTGCTCCTGAGGAGATACGGAAGTTGTGTTGAACAACAGAGGACTCGGAGTTGGTTCCTCCACAGAGAGGAAGAAGCACCTTGCCCTGCTCAGCATCCTCTCCCCTGCAATGCCCTTAGGCCTTCACTGACTGGAAAACACTGAAGGAAACAGCTGTTAAATGGAGCTTAAATACCACTCTGTTCACACTCTCAATTCTGTGTGTTTTGGGATTCCTTCTCTTAATTCTCTGCCCAAAATTTCTCTACCTGTTTGCATTGGAAATGCTGTGAGTTCAGAGAAATTAATCTGGCAGCTCTAATTCCAAGAATCACTTAATTTTAAAGTGTTTTCTTTCCCACATCATCCAGCTTTAGGTTTATGTTTGCTCAGCAGTTGAAGTAGCAGCTTATACTGTAGTCAATGTAGAGTGTATGTAGAGTGTTCTCTGGTGGTGATGGATACGGGGACTACAAGGGCCGATCCTGATACCCTCTTAGATGTTTAAATTGCTTTTGATACAGGAGGATTTTTATTCCTGCTTTCCAAAGAGTGCAGAAGGGAGAAATGTCTAGCATGGAGAGAGACATTTGTGAGATAACATGCTCAGTGTTTCAAAAACACTTGGTTTTTGAAAGTTAATTATATTGTCTGACTGCATGATAATGAAACTAGCATTGATCAAGATTTGTATCTGGAGCAACAAGCAAGGAAGCAGCGCAAAGATAAGCAAAGAGACTTCAGCACTAGCATAAGCCAAGTGATGTCAATGGAGACCTGTGTCTCTTAAACAGAATTACTATACTACGTTATTTTTAATGCACTCAGACTGGAGTTATTTGGTTTATTCCCGTGGGGAAATGGAAGGCAGCGGAAAAACTCCATGTGCAACTTTCATCCATAAATGCCTTTTAGTTCTGCAAAATTGTGAAAACTCTATGGAGAAAAGGTTTCCTGATTCTAATGGAGTGCAACATTTTGGAGATTGGCTCTTCTGAGCCTGTTGTTTAGAACATTTGGTTATAGATTTAAAGACGAAAAAAGGTTAAAAGTGGAGTTCTGATTGGCTGATCAATTCTGATCAGTGTTCTTGATTTTCTGAATTGCTTTCAGTGTTTCCCTCTCTCTAACTTTGCTGTAATGAGCAGCTCAGAATAGAGTGAGTAGTTTGTAGCACAGAAATTTTTACTTTATGGAACACCTGTGTCAATAGCAGCACTTTCCGAGTTTCGGTGTGGGTGTCTTTTTTTTTTTTTTTTTTTTTTTTTTTTTTTTTTTTTTTTTTTTTTTTTTGTTATCGTGGTTCACCAAAATAATATGCAGGACTTCTGAACTATATCTGTATTCATTACATAATAATTAATAGGAGAATTTAAATGTCACATAAAGAGTGCCTGATAGCTTTAAGAACAGGGAAGGCTAATTGCAAGGATGTCATTTAAGAGAAATGTTTTACAGCGAGAGAACCAGCAAATAATAACAACTACTGTGCAGCTTGCGTTTTAAAGTAGATTATTAAATTCTGTGCCTTGTGCTGAGCAATTTGCAGTTCCTTCCAGAATAGAGCTGTAATTTCACTGCTTCTGACTTTCCTGGCCAGGCTTTCTTTAGAGATGTGAAACCTCCAGTATAGAGGACTAATAATTATATTGAAGTCAGTGACCTTATGATTTGCCCATAGAGAGTCACTCTGATAGCATGTACTGATTGCCATGCACTTTTGGGAATTTCCCACCCTAAAGAGCCTAACCTGTGCGGTTTTATTATAAATTATTCTTTGTCAAAATAGCCAAGTCTGTTTCCTTAGAAAAGACGCAGATGATGCTGTGCAGGTAACTGAGTTCATTTGGTCATTGCAAGAGCATATGTGGAGAAGTTGAACCATGAAGTGTGGCACTATTATGGAAATAAGAACTTGATAGGGGGTTTACTTTAGCTTTATTATATTCCAGACTGAATCAAGGAACTGTATTCCTAGGTGCTTTTTTTTCTATTTTATCATTACAAGAAGTAGCGTATTCAGAGTTTCTGATAGTGAACATATTAAAAATAGGAAGTAAACGTGAGAGGTGCTCGGAGCTAAGCACAGGAGCTGTGTGAAAAAGCTGTCGTGTGTTTCTTCACTTTCAAGACACATCTTTGGGGCACTTCCAAGTATTTTGCAGCACAGCTTTTAATAAGAAATTAACACATTCTTAGAACATGCAGTATTATGCTTTTGGTGCTGAACGTTGTCATTAGGGTGTTTCTTGCAACACTGCTCTCTAATGATACTTTCCTTTGAATAATAAGTAACTGCTGCAAGTGGTGGAAATGAGGCAGTATTTATCAAACTTGTACGAGCAATTTGATTACCACAGCAAAGCAGAAACTATTACTCTGTCTTTGCTGAAATCTTGAGTCCCTTCTCCTTCTATTATACTTGTCTAGTATATTTTTACACAGGAGTAAACAGATTTTGCCCATGAGTCTGATTCTGGCCATAAAACTAGTTAGTTTCTGGCCATAAAATTTCAGTGCAGCTGTCTGGATGCTGTTGTCAGCCCTCAATAATCCAAAGTTAAGCACTTTCCTCCATCAAACTTTACCCAAACAGTTGTCTTTGATGTCAAATACACAGTCTTACTCACAAACTCTTATAACAAAACATAATATGGCCATTATTTTTGCACTCTAATGCAGCAAGCTAAAAGCATATCAAATTAATAGAATTAAGTAAGGTTGGAAATGGGATGAGAAATGAGAATGGAAGATGCAATTCTTTGCATTATTCTTTGCCTATTAACATGTGCAACTGTAGAAGTCTATGAGTTTATATAAGGAGTTGGTTTACTGCTCACCCAAGCAACAGCACAATAGCTGCAATGCACTGAAGGCCAAGTAAATGTATAGCTGTGGTAAAGAAAGAAGGGTGTCCAGCTGAGCAAGACCTAACAAACTCCACAGTAGGTGGAGGAAATACAAATTAATAACTTATTGTACGTGGTTGGGTATTTCTACCTCTTGGTGTTTTCCCAGCCTACCTGTAGTTATTTTGCATAAATCAGGGCTGATTTAGGGTACAGAGGATGGTAGCTCTGCTGTGCTTTGCATTGCTTACCACACCTATTGTGCTCACGGTGGGAAGTTTTGCCTTTGGAATTTTTTCCCTGTTTTCTTTTCCTTTCCCCCTCTGCACCTTTATTTCTGCGCTGCTCACTGCTGTGCTGCCCTCTTCCCATGCGAGCCCTGCATTCCCCTTTTGCAGACATCATTGGTCTCCTCAATGAATTTCATGTTGGGGTGTAAAGATCTGACATCCTGTCTCGGAGTTGAGTTATTGGTGGGAAATGGCACATTTCTGGTCTGCAGACTCAGAAAATATCAAAATATTTATTAGCATGAGGGTTAACAAGCTCTTGGTACTTTCTCTTCCCTTTTTACCACCTGAAGCAATTTGAGAACTCATCAAGCCAAAAAGTGGGCGTAAGCTCTGCTTAGCTCTTCTTTCTTATAAACACAGCTATTTGTGGTGTTGCAGAGGCAACAAAATGTTTCCTTTTTTTGTGTGAATATTTCTAAATATTGACCTACGATAATTTATACAGTCTAATGTCTAGGACATTAATTCTAAATAAACAAAATGTAATAGAATGCTGCAAAACTGCTCCATTCATTAAGCGACAAAATGACTCAGAAAAATAAACCCTAATGAATTCTTTGCCCGATATTTTGTACACAGTTGGGAGCAAATGATGGGGGTTAATCTTGTATCACCTTAGTGGTTATGATAGAGTTGTGATATGCTTTTTTAAAAAAAATATTTCTAACCATAATTTATTGATACTGTCAAAGATCTTGTATGAATGAAGTAGTTCAGTCAGGTTTCTGGTAGTCAAATATGCAACAGTAAATGCCAGTGAAAATTAAAAGGCAATTTGCTGCTCTCTTGCTGTAGCAGTGTATGCATAGTAGCTATGCATGCTATTTTTTTCATTCATTTATGCTATTAAAGCAATACTTTATTCCAGATCTCCATATTGAATGTATGTTTGGACTTGCCTTTACGTAGCTGAGGGATGGTTTCATATTCCATCTGCTTGAAGTGCAATGCAGATTCATTGAGAATCTGAAGTTCTTAATAAACCTTCGTCACTGTATCCGCTGCCTGTGTGGAGTTAATAATTAAGTGTTTCTGTATCATGAATGACTTGACATCATTAGCAAGTGTTATGTGTTTGTGATAAGTTTTTCTTGGTTTGTTTTTAGGTCCATTTTCCAGATACCGAGAGGGCAGAATGGCTCAACAAGGTAAGGGAAGAGGAAAGGCTGAGAATAAAAGCAGAGGAGGAGGAGGATTTGAGAATAAAATAGTTCTAACGTTCTGAACTTTCAGTGCAATAGGAGTTTCTGGTAGTTCATCCAGTCAGTCACTAAAAAGGTTTAATCTATCATGAGTCTATTTTTAAGGTCTTTAGTGAATGACTTCATTAATGACAGCTGTGAAAGTGTGGAAGTCATTGTAGCTGTAAGCACAGTTTTTATGTTCTACTTGTCTGGGACACTTTCCAATTACTGTGGCTTCCTGACCTACAATCCAAAAATAAATCAATTTTGCAGTTTTTGATTTGTACGTATAATAATTAAGATACTCATCTGTGAGGTTTGCGTTTTCTTAATGTCTTTCATGCAAAGTGCATAGAAGAAAATTAGTCAATCAGGAAACAGCAAGACAAATGAACAATGAAGAGTCTTCTGATGCAGTAGTAAAATACCATACTATTTTTGTGTTTATAGACCATGCACATGTATTTTAAAAATGCATTTAACTCATTTTTCTTCTTCCCTTCATATGCAAATAAACCTATCCTCTTTTACCCTTCTAACCAGCAGTGCACATCAATGCAGACTGCATATGCATTCATGTGATAAAAGAAGAAAATTATCTTAGTGTTGTCTTGTTCCTCTTCCTCCAGTACTTTAGATTTCCAAAATGTTTGCAAACGCAGTAAATAAAAATATAGAGCTGAAAGATGCAGAAAGCTTTTCATTATGGCAGTAGGTTAAAAGTAGCCCCTTCTTCCATCATGTAATAAACTGTACAGAAAACTTATGTGCTTAAAGCTTTCCACAGAAGATCTTTTATCTACCTTAAAAGTGTTTTAACTGTATGTGAAGGTCTGTTCAATGATTTTTTTCTTTCCTTTCCATTTTTCATAGACTGTCAAACAGATGTGGCCTTTTATTTGCCAATTCATTGAGAAACTCTTCCGGGAGACCATAGAACCAGCAGTGCGAGGAGCAAACAACCACCTTAGTACCTTCAGTTTCACCAAGATTGATATCGGGCATCAGGTCAGTTTCTTGTGAAGTTTTTCTACAAGTTTTTCTTGCCCTGAGTTTGCATGTGTTCTATTTAAATCTACCCAGAAAATATTCCTCAGTGACACCTGATAAATCTCTTCCTGGATTCTGTCATGACATTAAAGTGGTATTAAGCAACAGGTAAGTGTTTGTCTGCTGTTACACAGAGAAAAATGGAGCAAAATGCATTAACTGCTCTGTGAATTCTGGGGATCATTTTTCACCTATTCTGACTGAATTCTGCTCAGGGCACTGTGACTGAGTGCCCTATAGCAGGTTAATACCCTTAAAGTAACTTTGAGATATAATAGGATATTATATCTGTTAATATATATCAGTTACATATTACATATAATAATATAATTGTGATATAAAGCTTTGCTTCAAGCTTTTTAATAAGGCATGTAGTAAATGTCCAGCTTCAGACACAAATATGTAATATAATTTACATGTATATTCACCTTTAACTTAAGAGCTTTATATATATATATATATATATGTGTGTGTGTGTGTGTGTGTGTATGTATGTATATTTGAATAGAAGGATCCAACCTTAACTTCCTTCACTATTTCAGCCTCTGAGGATAAATGGTGTGAAAGTGTACACTGAAAATGTGGACAAAAGGCAGATCATTTTGGATCTTCAGATCAGGTAATTTTTATTGACGTGTATAGAGGTGCCCATGTTGTGGAATGTG
Organism: Rhynchotus rufescens; assembly: GCA_032273925.1. Classification (NCBI taxonomy): domain Eukaryota; kingdom Metazoa; phylum Chordata; class Aves; order Tinamiformes; family Tinamidae; genus Rhynchotus; species Rhynchotus rufescens. The sequence goes on from JAVCKT010098410.1 coordinate 8,843, forward strand.
TCCCCTGTTTGCTTGATTCTGTGGGTATCCTCACCAGCTGGTGGGCAGAGGGTTACAGCTTCACTGTGAAGAACCATCTCCTGAAGCAAATGAAGCTGCTTCCAGTTCTGTGTGACTGGAGGAAGGAACTACATGCTCTAGGGAGCATTTATGAGGGAGACAGTTTATCAACTGACTCTGACTGCCTTATTAAAGAAATAAAACATTGTTTAAAAATACTTTCCAAAGCTGAAGCTCTATCTTGGAAAATTCTTCTTTCTTATGCGTTAAAATTTGGCTAAAAAAGTTAAATCCAAGACATAAAACAAAGGTTTTAAGGTGCTTGGTGCTTAGTTACTTAAATTCTTTGAAGATCCAGTATTGGAAAAAATGAATCATGCCTACTGAAGTACTTGTACTCCTAGTACGATCAACTGCAGTAAATCTCCCTCTTAAATAATGCCAGAGCAATTACAATCAGCCACTTCAGCTTTCTTTGCCCTTTCACTGTGATCCCTTTCACATAAGTTTATAAATAGGTTTACACAATGTTTGCTGAAATCATTTCTTGGCACTATCTGCAGTCACAGAAGCGTTTTGAAAGAACAGTTAGTGAATCCAGCAAGGTTTTTATATTTCACTGTCATGGCCAAACGTGCTACAGTGACTACTTCTGCGTGTCTGTAGCTTGTGGAGAGCCAGATTTATCAGCAACGATGATCGAGCAAAGAGCAGCCCTGAGCATTTCTTGTTGCTTCCCTGCCAGTAGCCAAGAGAATAACCAGGCTTCTGAGCTGCTGTTCTTCAGGGTCGGTTCCAAGCTCTGAGCTTGGTTATTCTTAAATTTGAAAAATTTATCTAATTCTTAGTGTTGCTGAAGATTGTGGCTTGTCAGAGCTGGGCCCAAGTGTATTCAAAGATCTTGATCTTCTGCTGCAGCCCCTCCTGGCTTTCCTAGTGCAGACATTATGGCTACTTCTGTGAGCAGGGCCCTGTCTGGCTTGAACTGAATTGCTTTGTTTCTGTGAGGGGGAAAAAGAGAGCGAGGGAGATGAGGGGTTGGTGTTGCTGGAAAAGGTGCTGTCCCCCTCAGTACTGTCCCTTGAGAGCCTGCATGGCTGGAAGCACAGGATCAGCTTTAAAGGAGAAGCTGCTTTTGGTGATGGTCTTTCCACCACCTTTGGCAGCAGCTGTTCTCCCCTCACCTGTTCAGACTGATGCTCTTCAGGAAAGCAGATGGGTCTGTCCAGCGTGGCCACAGTGCATGTTGCTTTGGGAGAAGCATTTCGGAGATATTAGAGAGATCAAAGTAGGAGAGTGATCAATGAACTAGTTGAAATGGTCTTTTGCAAGTCTCCCAAGGTCACTGCTTTCCTCTAAAGCAGAATTGCTCTTATCTCTTGTGGGAAACACCTTATGGGATGAGGTTTTTGTTTTATTTTTCTTGTTTATCTGTATGAAGTGCAGCAGATGAATGTAAAAACTGTGATAGGTTTTACCAGAATTCCAGGAACAATGTCCTCTTTCCAAGATCTGAATGAAACCCTCAGCCATGTGTCTCATTACATTGCAGCCTATGTAGAGAAGTGATAGCAGCTGGAGTAGAATCCAATCCAAAAGGCTGAAATAAATTCCTTGGAGTAGGAACAACAGTGCTGAGTCAGGTAAAGGTTCATTTAGCCTGATAGTCTGTCCCTGCTGCCAGGAGTTTAATCTCCTAGAAAGCAAATAGAGGAGAAATCTGCAGTGACTGTCACGGCTTGTGGCAATCGAGGGACTTCCCTTGATTTTGTGTGTGACAATTTGCATTACGCCTTGTCTTTGATACCTCTCCTTCAGAGGTGCTCACTATATAAGCTCCAAACTGAAGCCCTTCCTGCCCAGTATCAATCATTACTGCTTGATTTTTTTTTTTTTTTTTTTTTTTAATATATATGTCCTAACAGTTAC
>JAVCKT010098411.1:0-10769 GCA_032273925.1 Rhynchotus rufescens
TGTTTTGTAAACTCTACCCGCACACGCGTTCCCCAAGCCAGAAACGCTTCACAAACTGTCAACAACCGCTAATGATTTATCTACTAACTCACCTAGGCAGTCATTGGAATTACCTTTGGATTTCCAAAGGAACACGAGGCTTGGTAATTTTGTGTAGAACTTTTTTTTTTTTTACTTTTAATATGGAGGTGTTTGGGCAGCGCTTTCCAGTGAGATGCCAGGATAGGACAAGTGTGTCAAACTGCGCTAGACAAGTCCACTTGGTTGCGTTCACGTGGTGCGTCATCCAGGATTTTGTTAAAAGTAATTCATAGGGCGCTGTAAATGTACGTAAAGCTCCACAAACACGGCAATTGCCGCGGTCCCAGCCGGGAGGTGTGTGACCATCTGCAGCACGTGCAGTGCGGGACACGGCAGTGCAAACAGGGGTAAGGTCGGGTAGGGCGCAGGTCGCGCCTCCTCCCGCCCGTGTTCGCGCTTCCAGCCGTGATTCAGCCGCGGCTGCGCCCCGTAGCGTGCACCGTCCCCCAACCCAGGCGGGGGCAATTCCGGTGTAAGAATGAGTCAAAATTCTGGAAAGTTCAGCAGAAGGCAGGTAAGGACGACAGGCATCAGCGCTCACGGCTGTTTTGCTCCTGAGCAGAAACTCCCTTAACTCGTGCAGTGACTGGATTCTTTCCCTTTTGGATTTGCTTTACAGTTCCTAGAAACCCTCGTATTAGCAGCAGAATTTCACAGAAATTGCTGTTGTCAAGGGTTCTCAGTTGTTCAGCTTCCAGTTCTGTGTCAGCCCATTTACTTTTTTTGGCAGTTTTAATCCCAGACCCATAAATGGGTGGAAGAATTAACACGTTGGTCTTGGGGGCAGCCTGTTCTCTGTGTATTCAAGTTTTATGACTAGATTTAAAAGCATCTTTACTCTTCTTTTATGAAATGTAAATGATGTATATGTCTTGTGCTAAAGACTCGATAGGATTAAAACCTGCAGGAAGTAATTCATTTAGATACAGTATTTTTATAGGTGGTCCAAAACATGCTTTCATGATTTTTCATGTGCAGAAGCTCAGTGGAAAAGATGGATAGGAGTAGCCAAAGCAGCTACACTGAGCATTAATTCAGAATCTAATCAAAAAGCAAATTTTTGATTACAACTGGTGTGCCCCTTCTAACAACTTGTGCCCATTTTAAGTGTACTTTTTCCTATTTAAAGGGTTATTTATTTGTAGCCTCAGTACTCTGTGAAAAGGATGATTATATTTAGAGAAAACAGACTGCTAAACAAAGAGAAGGAGTGAAAATCAATTATGTACAATACTGGGAAATAAACTGGTTGGACAAATTGAAAGAGTATGGAGGGTTTTTGGTTTTTTATTTCTAATCACACATACAATCACCTTGAGTGCTTTAGCAGTTGCAGATTTAGAGCTTTGCAATTGTACAGAATTAATGATGGCAGTTTTCCAGTTTCACAGAGGAAAAGCTAACTTGCAGTGACACTCAACGGACAGAAAAAAATCAGGTTTTGGTTTCTTTGGTGGAGAATGTGGCTGCAGTGACAGCCTGGAGTCTCTGAAGTTACAATAAGCAGCTAAAATACTTGGAATGTGAAGCACCTGTCTGTGCTGTCTGAATGTGAAGCACCTGAATGTGTTTTTCCTCATCCTTTCCATCGTGGTGCCCTGCTGTGACTGAGATGGAGCTGCTAAAGTTTAATTGCAGCACCCATTACTTGTGGGCACAACCCTAATTTTGGCTGTTCATGTCTGAATATGAAGAGTTGCCAGACAGTTAATTCCAGCATACAGGTAGTCTCTAGTTTCTTGTAAATGAGAGGTAATTAGATGAGGCAGTATGAAGTTTTATACAGCAGCTGACACGTTCCGACACTGCAGTTACACATTTTAAAGAGGTCGCAGTTATTAACATCTTTGAAAAGCCAAGTTCGGCTTTCTAATATATTTATTTAGCAAGGAAATGGTAAAAACTGCTATAATGAGGATGCTACCTGGATAACTGAGCGCTATGTTGAGCTCAGTAGCAGACAACTCATATTCAAAGCTCTAAGAGTCTTTTTACTTTTATAAGAGAGAGACTAGCAAGAAGACCATATTTGAGTTCTTGAAAAGCTGTTTTATCTTTATTTTCTAAGTGGCAACAATGTGATATTATTTACAATTATTTATTATTGCAATTATTTATTACATGCAATAAAAGTCTTTCATTTGTTATGAGAGACAAAGAAACACTAACTTAGAATCCTTTTTTTTTTTTTTTTTCTCCAAATTGGACTGAAAAATACCAAACTATGACAAAAAAAATTAACAAATCCTGGAAAGTACCACTTTGGCTCTGTAATGACCAATCTCATTTTTGATTGATTAAATTTACAGCAGGTCTGCTACAGTCTGAATTCACTTGGGAATATATAAGCATAAAGCTTTATGAATGTGCTTGAGATGTTTGAGGAAAGATCATACATAGGTAGAAATTATTTTCAAAAAATATGTGCTTTCAAAAAGAAAAAAGAAATTTCTTACTTTAAAGAGCATACAGAACTGGAATTTATTAAAGTAGATTGAAATCTTGAAGAGAGAGAAAAAATGTATACTGTTTTCTCTGGTTTTATTTTTTTTTCATTAAAATAACATACTGTTATTCAGTTAAAAGATGAAATGCATATTTTTCTCCACGCAGGAAAATTATGAACGAATGAAAGCACTAGTAAGAGACCTCCAAGAAAAAGCAGAAAAAATCAAATTAGGTAAGTATGATAGTCCAGTTTTTAGAATATTTCTTTTAAACTGCTCCCAAAATACTGTTTTTTTCATTATAGCTATACATTCATGAACAGTTCATTCAGTTAAAACATAACTGGATAACAGTAGGCAAACACTTATTTGATAGTCAGATATTTGATATCTGAATCTATATCTGATAAATTTCATCAGTTGAAAATCTTGAAGAGTTTATGTTCAGGCTAATTCAGTTCAAAATTTATTTACTTTTCTTTAATAACTCAGCTTTAACAAAAAGAGACCTAAGTAACGTGTCCATAACATTACCATTTATTTATTTTACCATTCAATTTAGAGTTTTAACACACTTTTTGTTTGCTATTTGAATATCACAGTAATCAATTGCAAACAAGTGCATAAAATTATTGGAAACAGACAAAAAATGAAAGCAAGGCTAATTTAATAAAACAGAACATTAATTTCATTGCCTAAAAGACAGAAAGTAAACAAGGTGAATAAAGAGTGGAAATTGGATGTGTAGAACTGGTTATTTTTCAATCTAGTAAGGTCTTGGTAATCAATGACAATTATATTTGTTTAATCTAATGGCAATATTTCTTTGATAGATGGGATGATTAACAGATGGCTCTTACTGATACCCCTGTGATTTCCCCTTGCGCTGCTCCCTCGCTTGGTGCCCTGCTGCCTGCTCCTGTAACACGTCGCCTTGGCCAGTGTGTTTCTGATGGAGTCGCCTGCTTAGCCACTTGTGCAGAGGGCTTAGAGAGAAGCTAGCGGCTGCTGCGCTGCTGGCAAAAGCAAGTCTGGGCTAGTTTAGAAGAAAAGGCAGTCTGTGCTTTATTTTCTTGACTCGGAGGGCTTTCTGGATGAATTCCAGTTAAATGGGGAGTATAAAGTGAAAATGATATAAAAATGCTTAACTGTGCTGCCAGAGGTCGAGCGTGCCGCTCTGATGCTCCCGCTTTGTGTGCATCGTGATACTGTTTGTCTCTTCCTCCTATATGCTTTTTCCCGTGTGATACTGTTTCTTTTATAGCTTTAGAAAGGAGTGCAGTTCAGACTACAGGCTTAGGGAATGTTAATACAGCCTTTGGAGAGTAGAATGGACCGCGACCGCTTAGTCTGTCATGCAAGTATGTGAAAAAAACATGGTCTTGTGTCGAATATTTTAAGGAATAAATGCAATTTTTTTTTTCTTGAGGAAGAGCCAACCCTTGTTGAATGAGCTCTTCCTGGAGATGTGTAATGCAGATTGCAGTCCGTATTTGTTACTGTGGTGGGCAGCACTTTTATGAACCCTTACCTTATTTTACTCCATCATCCCCAGCATTCTCATCATCCATCATTCCTATCATTCCCAGCAGGAAGATGGTCCCTGGCACAAAAAAATACAATCTATAGCACAAGGCAAGAGATGCTTTACTGATGTCAAGAACACAAACATCCAAGATGCTCTTAGTCTCCACGATTAATGGTAGTCAAAGCACATTAAGAGTCACAGTTAGGCTCTTGTAGATGCTGTTGTAGAAAAGAGCATTGGAGGTTTCAGATTAAACACCTCCCAGGTCTGTTTCACTGGTGGAGAGGCTGTTGTTCACAGTGTCCAGGACGGCCCATCTGCAGTGCAGTGCATTTCTCAGCCCTGAAAGGGACGTGTTTAATAGAATGGTTATAGGGCCTGGAGATGAGGGGTTTGATTAATGTGTGACGAAGTGAGAGGACAAAAATCACAGGTCAGAAAATGAGGTTTGCAGGAGCACTCGGGGTGTAAATGAGCAGGGCAAGACGGTCTGCGCCAAGGTCAGAGAAAAGGATGTTGTAGTAATCACGACGTGTGATGCTGAGAACTTGGGTGAGAGTGTTAGTTCTGTGGGTGGACACGAGCGGCTGTGTCTTATGAGACTTGTACAGAAAGTATTTGTAAGATTTAAACTGAGACTGGTTATACAGGCCTAAAAGACAGCCCAAATCAAAGAGAAACCACAATTTTCTGGCCTGCCTTAGCAGGTGTGAAATGGTAGTAATGGAGGGGGAGATCAAGGAAGGAGGTTAGAGGGAGGACTTGGAAGGAAAGCTTAAAAGCTCTGCTTTAGCAATGCTGAGCTGACAAGGAATCCTAAAAGTCTCCTGGGCAATGATAGCAAAGCAGCACCTTCTGTATTTTGGGACAGGGGAGACGACTGGAAAGTGAAGAGGTGGATCAGCCATCTGCGTACAGAGACATTCTTTAGATAAGCTGTTGTTATTAAGAAGCCAAGATGTGTCAACAAATCTTGAGTATGGAATAAAACAAAACTCCAGCAAGCAAAATATATGATATAGGATCACCTTGAGTAAAGGATTGAACTGAAGCAAAGATAAATATAACATTGATATTAAATGCTGTGTATCTTAAGTGTGATGGTTACAGCTTCAGAGTAATTTAAGAAAGTGGTTCCTGACACTGCTGGATCTTTCAGGATTGGAGTCAACAATGTATTTAGAAGCAATCTAGGGGAAAGTGTCTTTTGTACTTCTCATTATTATGCTTTCCTCTGTGTCTGTTCTTGTTGCCAGTTGCTCTTTTCATTGACAAAAAGTGGGGGATAGTTTCAGACAACTCGATTTATTAAAATCTTTATGTCAAGATTAGCTATAAAGAATGACAGGGGAAATAGAATAGGTTCTGAAAAAATAAGCGTTTGCGTCAATACCTTAACTCTGTTTGAAGTGTAAACCATTATTTATTAAATGTTATATTAAGGTCCATATTTCAATAACCATGAACCCTTCAGTGTTTCCACCCCAAGTTTTAATATATGTGGTGATTTATTTATCTTTGTTCCCAGTAAGTCTAATGAATGACTCTTGTCTCACAGGAGGTGGAGAAAAGGCCCGTAAGCTTCACACATTAAGAGGAAAGCTGTTACCCAGAGAGAGAATTGACAGGCTTATTGATCCAGGGTAGGTACTTTTTTAATAACACCTCAGATTCTCTTTGGTGTGTAAGCAATGTAGCAGTCTTGGCTTCTCTCTAGGTTCCATAAACATGTTTACATTAGAAATTTCACATATGTGCTATTTGAAATGCTCATCTCTCTCCCTCTCCCTCTCTCCCCTCTAGTAATATTTTGTTTTTAAAAATTGAATCTTGTAGGTGAGATTCAGTAACAGGAAAATACGAGGTTGACCTTTTTAAAAATCCTATCAAGATATTTCTCGTTTTTCAGGTCTCCATTCTTGGAGTTGTCCCAGTTTGCAGGTTACCAGTTGTATGGTAAGGAAGAGGTACCAGCAGGAGGCATTATCACAGGCATTGGGCGAGTGTCTGGGTGAGAGATACCATTGAATACCTTATTAATGAAAAGGAAAAAAGATGTTACTCTGTTTTCAGTGTTTAGCTACTAATCTTCAGTATTCCACTTTGGAGATAAAAAGGAAAAAAAAAAAAAGAGAGAAGCTGCTGTCCGTCATTTAGTTTTATCTAAGCTGAAGTAATTGATTTTTGTTTGTTTTTTGTTTTTTCATTTGTTAATTAATGTGTCCCATATTTAAGCAGAGCCTCTCTGTTAACATACATAGAGGTTCTCTTGTCTGATGAAGGAAGACTGGCATATCAGTAAAGTTATTTTCAAAGGACAGAGTGGTATGCAAGACTAAGAATTAGGTTTGCTTGATGAAAGTTGCACCAAGACTAATGTCAAAATTAAATGTAGTATTATACAGAATAATAATAAATAATAAGTTGTTTTTGAAGGAATTAAGTGAGGAGAGTGTTTTCTTTCAGCATCCCAGAGATTTCAAGCGTCCTGGGATGTTTGTTTATTAGAAATATTTTTTTTTCTTTCATAAATGTGTTTTACTTATAGAGTGGAGTGCTTGATTGTTGCTAACGATGCAACTGTCAAGGGTGGAACCTATTACCCCATCACTGTTAAGAAACATCTACGTGCTCAAGAAATTGGCCTGCAAAATCACCTGCCATGTCTGTATTTGGGTAAGTCCCGTCGCAGGAAGAGCACATATCCTGCAAAGGGTGACGCAGGATCTCTAGGTAAAAGATTGCTTCTTTAAATGCATGCCCTTCACACTGACGTATTTTTATGATCTTGGAGTGGAGAGGCAGCCGAAAGGGGGCACAGCCTGAGGTAGGACACATATAAATGAAGCCTCTTTGAAGATTGTAAGGTTGAAAGGTCTTCAGTAGCTCTGTACAATCAGAGGGTGAAAGTATACGTACTGCACGTGCTATACGTATCTCAAAGACAGTTAATGGTAATTAGTCTCTTTATTTAGTCTCTTTATTTTGGCGCTCGAGACAGGATTGCAGTGGAAAAAATAAGTTAAAACTATGCATTTAAAGCATTCTTATTTCAAATGTGTTTTGCTGTAATGTTAGTTTAGAAGTTTGTGTAGGGAAGTACTACTGTATATGCATCTATTTTCCACTAAAACATCTAGGGCACATTAGTTGCCTGTGTGGGGTTATTAATGTTATTTTTTCAAGCAGAATATCTTAGTATACCTAGATTTTTGGCAAGACACTTAGTGATAGCAAATGCAGATTTTAAAAAGGCGTGTAGATATTTTATTAAAAACTTAAATCACTGTATAATATAAAATTATATGTTAATGTATTTTCTTTCAATTTAGTTGATTCTGGAGGAGCCAATTTACCTTGGCAAGCAGAAGTATTTCCAGATCGAGATCATTTTGGTCGTGTTTTTTATAACCAAGCAGTCATGTCATCGCAAGGAATTCCACAGGTAAATTGCTTTTATTTAAGGATGAAATACATTAACGAGGTTTTATGCCTGCTGCTTTTGTCTAGTTTCAAGCCTCGTACCTGTGCTTTACATTTTTGACAGCAAGAAGTTGTGTTGACCTTCTTGGTCCAACCTAATGGTCTTGTCTAGGGATTGGAGGCACTGTAAACACAATGAATGTTCACAAAATGTCATCATAATTTTGAAGAAGCAGCCTTCATTCTTGGCCTTAGTGTTAATGCCATGACCTTCCTGCTCCTGTCTTGAAGTGGGAGAAAAGAGGAATAGATAGCATGATACGTAAAACTGCATGATGAAGCACTAGGAAGTCTCTTGGAGCAGCTGATTATTCTGCATCAGTGCTGCAAAGGTGAAGACCGCTCTGATGATGGCTAGTAATGAGGTGCCCTTTCTGCTAAAGGGGTCCATATATATATATTTATATATCCATTGCTGTGTACACTGCTGTACTGTTTGATAAAACTACCTTGACAACGAGTCATCTTATAATGTATTGATGATGCACAGAATTACTGTTAGTCACAAGTCCTGGATTTAGAAGTGCTTCTGTGCGTGAGCGTTTTCAGGAGGACAGTTTACAGGAGGGCAGTTTTTTGGGGCAGCTGCTGGGCTGGCCACCCAGGGAAGATGCTCTGCTGGGTGTCCTCATGAAGGGTGCTGGGCTGGTTGGGGCTCCTTCACTATTCTGTTTTCTTCTTCTTTTGTAGTAGTTTCTAACAGTTGCTTTTTTGACTAGTGCTGAGGAATGAGCTAGTGTTTCACTGATGCATGTTTTTTTTCTCTCCCCTTGCTGGTCATTGTGGTGCTGGGCAGCCCCAGGCACTGGGAAGAGTCACTGGGAAGGACTATGTGGGTTGAAGCCAGCTCGTGACCTCTTCAGAATTCCTTTGTTAGTTGTTCAGGTTTTACACCCTGTGTTGGGCTAAGCCATGCATGCATTTCCCTCACGCTGGTCTGGCTAATCTCAGGGAGACACTTGAATTCATCTGATCAACTCAGGAAGAAACATTTGCACCAGCTGATCCACTCATCAGATACATCTGCTTATCTAACATGAAGGTGATGCTCTGGTGCCCTGTGTGTAGCGCAGAAATCAGTTCTCTGCACAATAGATGTCACGAATGAGTTGCATCCTACGTGACTGCTGAGCCTCATGGGCACTGCACACTTCGTCCGTCTCCTCTGAGCTTTCTTGCATGCCTGTTGGTCAGTCACAAATTGTCAGCTTGGAGCACGTTTGTATGTGTGGGATGAAAGAGGGTGAAGGAGGTTATGAGGATCTTGCACCTGAGCAGAAACATTGTTATCAAATACAAGGCTCAGAAACAGCTTTTGGAACCTTGGGGCATGGTTTAGCTAATGTGTTTCTTCTGATTAACCTTATGGAAATATTTCACCATTGTGTTCTTTTGGCATATTCAACTGTTTAATTCTCATCATGGATGTACGTCGGAAATCAGCTTTTACTTTATCTTTTTCTTCCTATCTATACCTGTAATTTAGAGAGACAGCTTTGCAGGAACTGTTTTCATCTGGATTCTCTGTGTAGATATGTTTGATTGAATTCTCTGGCCTGGGGAGAAAGAATGGAATCGAAAGCTGCCTTGCAGTGTGGAGAAGAAGCACCAGTCAAGGGGAGAGTCTTCCATTTGAGCCCTGCTTAGCAGACTTTGCTTTGCTGCAGTTGCTGAGGCAATTTGATTTGTGATAGCCCTTTGGCACTTGTTGGTCTTGAGACATTTTTATCTTTTCTGGAGACTCCTGAAATGCCCTGTCTCCAGACAAATCTAAAGCAGAAGACTCCCACCCTACCTGGCATACCTCTTCCCTCTGAGGTCCCTTCCAACCTTAAGCATTCTATGATTCTATAATCATGTTTATAGAAGCGGAATAGGAATTCTGAACAAATACTGGAGCATTATCATTCACATCAGTCACTAGAACTGTGGCAGCTGCCTAGAAAACAAAGTGGTTACTTGCATTTTAGATTATTTAGCATATCTTGTTTAGTGATACATTTTTGTTATTTGCCTATGCAACAAAAAACATTAATTAGATTTTGAAAATGCTGTACTGAAACTCACGGGGGAGTACTCACTTATGGGCAGAGTGCTGGCTCATGGGATAGAGTGCTAAGTCGGGGGGGCTAGAGTGCTCACACAGAGGGAATGCTCAGGGGTGTAGTGCTCACTCAGGGCAGAGTGCTCACTCACGGGGGGAGGGGGGGGAGTTATCACTCACACTCCCGGGGGAGTACTCACTCAGCAGATTGATCACTCACAGGGACTATGCTCACTCACCGGGGCAGTGCTCTCTCACAGGGGTGGAATGCTCACACTCAAAGCGGGAGGGGACGGAGTGCTCACTCACGACTGGAGTGCTCACTCATGGGGGAGGTGCTCACTCATTGGGGGAGTGGTCACTCACAGAGGGAGAGCTTACTTCCCAGACTAGTGCTCACTCATGGGGGGCAAAGTGCTCACTCACGTGTGGAATGAGGAGAGAGATCACTCCTGCGGGGCCGAGTTCTAAATCACAGAGAGAAGTTCTGACTCCCTCCACTCACGGGGGAGTGCGCACTCATGGGGACAGAGTGACAGCTCCCTGGGGGAGCCAAGTTGTCACTCATAGGTGGGAGTACTCACTCATGAGGAGAGTGCTCACTCACAGATGGGAGTGCTCACTCACGGTGGGAGTGCTCAATGACGAGGTCAATGATCACTAACACTGGGTGGAGTGCTCACCCTTAGGGGGACTGCTTACTCAAATGGTGAGTACTTAACGTGGGTGCTGCTCACACACCGGGCAGAGTGCTCAGTCACAGGGGGAGGTTCTCACACTCACATGGGGAGTGTGCCTGTTCACAGGACGAGTGCTCACATTCGTGCAGGAGTGCTCATTGTGGGGGAGTGCTCACTCAGTTGAGAAGTGCTCACTCATACAGGAGTGCTCACTCAAGTGTTATACTCCCGTGAGCGCACACTCCCGTGAGCGCACACTCGGGGGAGTGCACACTCACTATGGGAGTGCTCACAGGTAGTCGTGGTCACAGAGTGATCGCTGGGGGTTGTTCTCACATGAGCAGTGCTCACCTGGCAGAGTGCTAACTCGAGGCTGAGTGCTCACTCATAGGTGGAGTGCTTACTCATGGAGGAGTGCTCTCTCAAGGAGGAGAGTGCCCACTCATGGAGGGAGTTCTCACAGGGGAAGTGCTCACTCACACCAACAGAGTGCTCACTCACACGTG
>JAVCKT010098412.1:0-10768 GCA_032273925.1 Rhynchotus rufescens
TTTGGGGGTTTTTTTTTTTTTTTTTTTTTTTTTTTTTTTTCTCTCTCTAATTTGCGATTAGCTGTAACTTGCTCTCACTGTTGCTCTGGCTCTCAAATGTTAATGATAACATGACACACTAGCCAGGTAAATACTGATGAGCTCTGTAAAATGAAACCTTTTGTTAATTTTTTTTCTTTTTTGTGGAGACAGTTTCCCATCCCTAAGCTGCCACCATGCTGGAAAAGGAGGAATCCTGCCTGTTGCTGTAGCGCTGCCCAAAGAGACATCCCCTCTTCTCTCTGCCCAGGAATAGATACCGTGAGCAAAATGCAAGATCTTGTAACTTATTCGCCTGTTTGAGGGCAAAATATATAACAATAAATGTGATAATTGTTAGTCTTGATTACAGTCTAGGTAATGTGCTGAAAAATCCTTAGGAAAATAATTGCCTTGTCAGGAAAGGGTAATAATCCTTTCATTCTAGAAATGCCAATTTTATAACAACTGGCCTTGGACTCATGTAGCTGGTTGATGTAGTTGAGATGGCTGAAGAGAGAAATGTCCTGGATAGAAATTCTCCTGGACTGGGGGTTGGAGTTTCAGACTCATCCTTGGGGTCTGAGGAAGTCTGTGCACGTAGCTCGTGACTTGGGTTTCTGTGACTGCAGCACTTGCCAGTATCTGACCCACTTTCCCCTGAAGTCTGTTTAAAGGATTCTCTGGCTTGCATGGGGGAGAAATTATGAAAAAAATTACTTACATCCTGACCAAAAAGCCTGGAAAGGTCACACAAAAGGGACCAGCAGATGTTGTCCCTGCTGTGCTCCTTGTACCCTGGCTCAAACAGGAGCTGGGTTTGACTAAGCTGCGCTTTTGTGCCGGGTCTGCGGGTTGGTTTTAGCCCTTGCGTTGCGCGATGCCAAAGCTGCTCTGCGCCATTTCCACGTGCAGCCCCCGAATTACCCAGCGTGTGCTGGTCGTAACCCGTCTTGTGGCGGGCACTGAATTCCTGTGGCTCATTCTAGCCCAGGCTGTGATGCCTGGCAGGGAAAACAGTCACTGTGAAAATACCTGGTGCACAAGCTGATGTGGCTTAGCTGGAGAGACTTTTGCCTCCTAAATATCTTGCTTTCCACGAGCTTCCATGCAGGAACTTGATTTCTGAGCCAGTTTCTGCTGTAATTTTCACTGAAAAGTCTCAGAAATCATTGGAGCTGAATGGGCTGTGAAGACATTAATCCAAATCCCGTATCTGTGCTCTGTCCTCTGGTATAGAAGCTGAGCATCTGTTCGGACTGGCAAGTATCCCCCAGTTGTATTTACAGTTATAACATAAAATGGGACAGTTTATGGACAAAAGATGCATGCAGGCAAGATTTCTCATACCTTCAAAAATGTGCAAATGTTTTTATTACTGGAGGTAGCTGGAAATGAACAAAATGTGCCAAAATATGTAGAATAAATTTCCAATGCCACGGGCATTTTTATGATGAGCAGTATACCAAAGTTATAGCCTGTTGAGGAGAAACTGAGTTTTGGAAACCTCTTTCATTGTCTAAGTTTACCGAGGATTAAATACTAAATGAAAAGTGAGTGCCGGGAACGCAGGCGCAGCAGGAGCGGAGCTGCTTCCTGGCAGTGCTACACGCTGCTCCCGTCTTCAGCCGAGGCTTTGGAGGCTTTTTATAGGGAGGCATTTTAAGTGTGACCTCCAGGCCCCCATGGAGAAGTTGTGAGATTCACCTTTTATAGCTCGATAATTCCCACGCAGCCACCCAAGGCTTGCGAGGACATTTGCTACCTTTTGTCCTGCCTCGGCAGGTGACCCGCCAGCGTTGCCCTCCGTGGAGGACAGGCCCGGCCCGGTCTGTGCGCCCAGCCCAGCGCAGCCGGGAACGGCTCTGAGCTCTCGCAGCAGCCCCGGCGCTTCCCAGCGCTACAAAACTCTGCCAGGGGCTTTAAATCCTTCAAGAGGGAGCACTTTAAATCCCTGCAGTAGATCATCCCATAAAAAAGTAGTAATGAGAAAAAAAGGTGGAATAAACATCCTTCAACCCAGTAACATACATCATTGAGCGCATATATTATATGTGTGTGTATGTGTACATATATCCACATGTACATATATCCATATATAATTTTTTTTTCTGTGTATTTCCTACCCCCCTTATTGATATGTACTTACAGAATTCCAGCTTGAAGCAGTCATTAATTGCTTTTAAATCCCCAAAGGCAGCGAGTTCTCCTTTTCCCGCACAGCCCGGAGCAGCGTCTCTGATGGGGCGATGGTTGTTGCTCCCCGATGAAGCTGCACTGGATGTTGGGCTCCTTCCACCTCGGAGTGCACTCAGAGCTGCCATTGCCATCACTATCAGCCCTGGCTTGATGGCTTAAATTATATTTAGTTATAATTTAATATATTAAGCCTTGGCTTAATAAACTAAGAAAATACAAACTTCTACCATTGTGTTGTTTCCATCACCCTTTTTTGAAGCACCTGCTTTACAGTTTAGGAAGTGCTTAAATTGAATTATTGTAATGTGTTTTTATAACAATGTTTTCCTTTCTTTTATGCTATAATTATCTAATCAGCCTGTGTTCACAGTATTGTGAGCCACGTGCTTTTCCTTGTTTTGTGTTCCTTTAGTTTGTGTTTTCTGCTGGGCGTTTATCTTTACCGTGATTTCCACTAATTTGGTGTTCCTAAGGGCAGTTGTACAAATTGATTGCTTTTTTCTTAAGGAAAAGGAAGGCAAACAAATGGACCATTGCTCTGTTGGGTGCATTTTGCACGTTTTTCCATTTCCTTTCCATTTTTTGATTTTGGTAAATAAATCGGTGTTCCCCAGCCCGTGCACATGATGGTATCGCCCGTTTCCACAGCAGAGCGATGCACCCATCGCTGCCCTGTGGGATGCAGCCAGAGCGACAGGGAATCTCCGCATCCCTTTGTAGCTCCTGAAGTCTTTCCTGTTTTTCGGCAAGCCCATCCTGAATCATGAGAGGGTAAAGGTGCTTCCCAGCTAGTAGCTGTTGACAAGCCTGTCTAGAGGGTCTAGAATGCTTCAAATTTGCGAGTCAGACATTTTGGCCTGTTTAGAAGTACAGTTTTTTGGTTTCAGTTTGTTCTATGGGCATAGGGTTTATTGGCTTTTAGGGACCATTAGTTCTTGGCAGAAGAGTCCTTTGCCTTGGGATCTCATTGCCTGTTATCACTGAGTATCTCAAGAGATGCCAGTAACTGCTGAATTTGGCTTCAGAGGAGTATTTGCTTCCTGCTGCTCCCAATTCTCCATGTCTTTCGGGCAGCAACTCGCTTGGTTTCCCGCTCTGCACAGTCGGAGAAACTGGCAGTGCCAGGAAGCTCGTACAGCAGCGACAGCCTCCTCGGTGGGAGCCTCTGTATTTGGGATACCTGGGAATCCCTCTGTGCTGGTGTTGTTAATGTGACTGAAAACATACTGTCAGCAAATTTACATCTTCTTTAATGGGAGATGATGGGGAGAGGGAACAGCAGGTGACCTAGGCTTAGGGGAAGAGGAGGGAAAAAGAAAAGGAGGAAAAATTTGCTTCCAGATGATGCAAACAAACTTCCAAGGTCTAGTTGTGAATATACCTCAATTGTACTGTTTAACAGAGAGGTCCCTTGGGAGGGCTGTGGGTGAATCCATGTTCCGTATTCAATCCTTTCCACTCCTCTGAAGTAAGTTGACTTCAGCTGCATTTTATGACAGAGATATTGCTGTGACTTTAATCAAGTCTAAAGTTTCTATTCATTTAGAGAAATGGGCCACAGGGTGGGGAGCACATTATGGTCTGTATTGTAAGAGAGCTGGTCTCCATTTGGTGTTTTCTTTTCCTGCCTTATTCTGTTTAGCCTTCAGTGAGAATATTTCTGTTATGTTGGTTGTGGCAATCTGAGCCTTGACGAGCCGGGGAGAATTTCACGTCCTTGTTCAGCAGCTCCTGTTTCTGGGGCTAGCAGCAGCTTCCTGGGCATCTCTGGGAGACAACCTGGCGTTTGACCAGTTCAGCTGGAACTTGACTGGAATGTGATAATGGTGGTTTGGGAAGAGTGGCGTGAAAGGTCACAAGGTGCATCTGGGTGCAGAGGACACCTTGGTTGCAGTTCACAGAGCCCTTCAGCCTGGGTTGCTGACAGATGGAGTGAATGGGAGTTGGCTGCATTGGGAGACGCTTTTTGCAGCCAGGAAGAAATCTGAGGAGACAGACAGAGCCCGACAGAAGCTGGGGAAAGGGCGGAGGGTATTTTGTGCTAGCGAGCAGGGGGTGAGCAGAGCACAGTGCTAAATTCATTGAAAATTAAGAAAATCGTCTCGGTGGTGCAGTGCTTTCTTTCGGTACAACTTTTGGCAACTGGAAGCCAAATTTAAACCTTGAAGGAGGAAAAGAGAAGTTGGCCCAGGCCTGCCTTTAGCAAGGGTGTGGGATACAACAGGAAGTTATTTAAACGTTGCCTCTCTTTGAAGTCGCTAGTAGTAAACTCTTGCCCCAAATTTGAAAAAAATCCTGGGAATATGAAATTAGCTGCTAAAAGCCAAAGGAACGTGCTTGACATTGCTTTTCTTGGATGGAGTGCGGTGCATTGTCAGGCGCAGCGCAGACGTGGGATTTCCTGGGAGGGGTTTGCAGACCTGGTGCTTCTGGCTCTGCCCCTGTGAACCCACCCGTGGCTTTGGGTTCCTGTTGTAGCAGGTCTGAGCTGCAGCCCCAAGAGCTGCCGCCCTAAGAGCCGCCCAACACTCGTCTGTAAGAGCAGAGAGGGAAAATACCAGGTGGCTCCTGGATGAAAAGGAAGTCTGGAGTGGGGAAACGCAGCGGTAGTTCCTCCTTTCCCAGTGTCTGATGTCCCATTTATAGGACTCTGGTGTTTTGTGGGGGGCATGCTCAGACCTTCCCCCTTCCTCTGCCTCAGCAGGCATTTGAGGTCCAGGATGAAAGCCTGCAAGCCAAGAAAGTTCAAGTACAAAATGCCAAGTTTCGCAGAGGTGAAAACCTGTTTAAAAAAATGTACTTACCTCTTGTCGGGCTGTTTCCTAAGACTGGCAGGTTGTTTCTGAAGTGCTGGGCCCGGGTTACTGCCACAGGAACAAGCAGGTCTGTATCCCTGTGATTGCCCCTTGCTGTTACATGTGTTTTGGGGTTGTGCTGTTCAAATCCCGATATGCCACATAAAATCCCTGTGTTTATTACCAAATATGTAATAAATATTACATATTTGTAGCTGCAGCTCCTTGGGGTGCTTGACACCCCTAGCTAGTTAACTTTGTGTTAAGGTTTATTTTTTCTTTTGTTTTCTTTTTTAAAATATATTGTCTAGATAATTCAGTGTGTACTCTGTGGCAGCAGAAACACCGGAGGATCAAGCCTGCAGGAAGCAGAGCTGTGAGAATTAGCAAAGTGTCCTGTACAAAGGTGGAAGATACGGTTCTATATATTGTACTTAAGGGAAATGCCAGTGTTACCACAGGGCTGAAAATGATGGGGGGACGAGTGGGGGCTGGAGGCAGCTGTTGGTTGCTGGAGGGCTCCACTGCAGCCCAGAGCAGCCCTCTCATCCTGACCTGTCCTGTGCCGTCACCTCCTCCGTTCACAGCCGCCACCTCCTGCCCGTTCCACCTTACGGGTGCCAGAGGACCCGTGGGGTCTGCAAGAGGCTGATTTTGTAGTCTGGCTGTAGGCGCTTTGTAAGGTGAGCGTGGAGTACTGATATGCCCTATCTCATATCACTTTTTTTTCCCTGAACCACCCGTGAAAAATGCCTGTGCTACGTCTGATATTTTCATTAAAATACTTCTGATATTTTCATTAAAGTAGCAGCAGGTGGTAACATCAGAGTCCAGGTTGCTTGCAGGAAGCCCCCAGCTTTGCAGATAGTGAATTGATGATGCCAGGATGCTCCCAAATACTGCAAATGCGCTGAGTCTGGGCCTAACCTGTACCTGGCAAGGCCTGAGGCAGGAAAGATGCCTGCGTTACAGTTGGGCAGGAGGGGAATCGTTTCAGATTCCATGCTGCTGAGGCTTTGTTAGATAGGAAAAGTCTTGAACAAATATATGCTCTTCTAGCTGTCAAAAATCGCACAGAGGCAAGCCGGCTTGAGGAGCACTTGTCTACGCATTGGGAATACATTCTGGAGAGAAGGTTTTGATGGACAGGGAAGGACACACAAGCTGCAGATTTCTGCAATTTTTTAAAATTTCCTTTTCCTTTCTGAAGCCTCGGTTGCTGTTTGGGTGCCCCTGCACAAACAGCTGTGTGGGCAGAGGGCCCGTTGCCGACTCCTGCCCGGCCGCAGTGTCTCAGAAGGCTCAAACAGGGCTGGTCCTGTTTGTGGGGCCCTGGTGCTGCCCGGGGCCCCAGTGCAGGGGAGTAGCATGACTAGTGCTGGGTCCCCGTGGCCACTTGGCCTCATGCTCTCCATCAGTTTGCCCCTCTCTGTTTGCCCCTGGGCCTGCGGTCTATGGGGCACCCATTCCTCAAGCAGTGCCACGGGCGTCAGCCTGGCCGCGCTGCGGAGCCGGGAATGCCCCTGTCATCTGGGAGGTTCTCTCTTGCAAAGGGCGCCCGTGTTTTACTGCAAGTTACAGCTTGATTTGATGCATGTGTTACTGAAGAAATCTAGCCAATGTGTGAGGCTCTTCAGACATTTTTCAAGTCTTTATTGCTCCTCTCGGGCTTTAAGGGCTTTAATCTGTTGCCTGTCACCTGGTGAGTCCCCGCTGTTTTGGAGGCTTTGTTACTTCGAGTTATTGTGGGGGCTGCTGGAAAAGCTCTTCTTGGAGGGCTGCTGTAGTGGATTTTAGCATAAGCAACATGGCACGTTGTGCATTTTGGCACAGCCCTTTCTGTACATCACCCCACGCGAGCTGCGATTTGAATCCTCCTAAGCTTCACATCCCTCAATCCTGCACCAAACTGCTAGCTCCCAATTTGAACAAATGAGACCAATGACCAAATTCAGGTCAAGGTATCAGGCCAGACATCTCATGAGTAAATTATTTTTGCCTATTTGAAATCCCCATGCAGCCTTCCTTAGACATGGGATTTGTTCCTGTCTGTAACTCGTACAAGGTCTCTATTGTTTCTCAAGGCTTTTGCATTCCATCCGTGAGCATCTAGTGTTTTAAAGGTTAAAGGGCTTACAGGTGGAAGGGATTTGTAGATGGAAAAGATTTTTCCATCTCTCTGTTAGTGCAGAATTGGTCCTGACAGCATGTTCTCAGTTAAAGAAAACCCACAGACTGTAATTCTGTCATATAAATTCTCTGTTCTCGTTGTCAAACAAAAGAAAGCCATGAAGCAAAAGCAAAAAATGTCTAAAAACTGACACAAATTTTAACAGAAATCTGGAATTAAGCCTATTTTACACAGTTCAGTGCTATATAAAATATCTTAGGTGTTTAGGGATACATTCTTCCCAGGAAAGCTAAATTGCTCGTTCTGGAAAGTCACCCAAATGCATCAGGGTCTGTTGGCCGGCAGCATGAAGAGGGACTCAGGTTGTTCCTGGGCACTTCTATGTCCAGGGGCTGGTTAGTATCTCCTTGTAGGTCCTGTATATAGTGATTTGGTGTGCCAGCTTGCATCCATTTTAAAATGTGCTCTTCCAGTTTGGCTGCTTTATTTAAAATCCCATGTCTTGTTGTAAAGCCAGTTTTCTGTTTCTTCTTTTTTTTTTTTTCCCCCAGAAAATTATGTTTCAAGAGCTGACAGCTCTTGCTTTCTCAGTTGAGCTACGATGTTAGCTTTTGCACTGGAAGTGACCCTCCAACTTTCTTGCTCGTGTCCCTGTTTTTTTGTTGTTGAACTCATTTTCTGCAAATGAATTTTCCTCTGCCTTGTGATCCCCTGTGGGACTGATCTCTTATTTGGGAACTATTTGCCTGGTTTCTCACAAAAGTGCATTGCCTTTTGCAGACTCTGGCCTCAGCTCCTACAAAGCATTTTTTTTTGTGTGTGTTACTTGCTTAAGGTGCAGAACTTTGTCCAAAATCACTCCTGGCTGCAAAATCTGCTGCAAAATCAGGGAGCTGCTTGCTATGCTCCTGCTGATTTAGTATTATTTCACACTGTTTAGCCTTAGTTTGAAATGTCAGCCCTAATCAAACACACAGATGTTCCCTGTTGATTGTATCTAAGGATTCCTACCTGAGGAGTTTGTTTATAAGGGATGTTTGTGGTTGCTGTTCACGTCCTGCCTGAACTCCAGTGAGGATCTCACAGCAGCACTTCCCTCTCCCTCCTCCTTCGCTAAGGTGAGATGTGGGTTACGTGACACCCAAGGCTGCTGCCCCGGTGGAAGGTCCTTAGCACCATGGGAGAAGCGAGAGTTGCTGCCTGAGAGCCCTGGCAGCTTGGAGCTGTGTCCAGTGTCCCCCGGGGCGAGGGGGAGCCTGTCTCTCGAGGCCAGCTGGGCAGAGGCCGGAGGGTAGGTCTGCAGAGGCAGCACCATGGTAAGAGTGCTCATGGAGACATCAGGCCTCCAGGGGAAGAACAGTAGGAGATGGAACTTGGAGGACCTCAATATCTGTCAGTTGTGTTCACCTTTCCTTGTTTCAGGTGGAATTTTGTGTCCTTGTGAAGTGGGTTGCCAAAACCAAACTGACATAATCCATAGCTGCTTTCTGTGGCAAAGTCCTGCTGTTGTTTCTGGGTTTGAGCTGCAGTATCCTGGTCTGGTCCCAGTCTAGGTCCTGGGTTGTGTTTGCTGCAGGAGTGCCTTAGGTTGCCTCACCTTTGAGGTGACTGGAACTACAGCCTTGCTTAACTGGCCCCGAACTGGCACTCTAGGAGATCTGCTAAGCAGGTCTCTTAATCTTATTTCATGGATCTTGGATCTCACCGGGGCTGAAAAGACTGTCAGCCCTTCTGAGGGGGGACATTAGACAGAAGTCCAAAGACAGAAATATTAAGGCTGCTTGATTGATTTGCACTTCATCATGCTTCAAATTTAGACTTCTTTGCAGGAGTAGAAAATGGCATCATTATCATAATGTGACTCCCTGCACCTCTACCCACTTCTAATTTTTTTTCTCTCTCTGTTTTTTTTTGCCTGGGCTGCTCTAAGATACAGTATTCAAATGTGTGCTCCTTCAGCAGCATATTCAAACTCTTAGATCTTTTTCTAGTTTTAATCAGGGAAAGAGCAAGATGCAGAGCTGATTCCTGGGAGTCCTTTGGAAAAAAATTATTGTGTCTTGTAAAAACATGTGATTTTACTTATTGCAATTGAGGAGTCAATTAGCTGGCTAATTAAAGCAATTTCTCATTACATAACTGAATTCTGGTTTATCACCATTTCCACTTTGCAAGGCTGCCCCAGAGAGCAGAGGGATTTTTGAGTGCTCTGTGCACCAAGCACTGGAAGCAGTTGCTCAATTTGTGTGCAGACGTGGCCTAGAGCTTCTCATGAGCTGGGGGAAGCAAGGCAGGGTTGGGTGGGCTCCTTTGGACTGTGGAAATAAGCAGGGGGATGTCATCCAGAGGGGCAAAGAAAGGAAATATTCTCATATGGATGTGTGTCTAGTGGCAAAGATAAGCAACAAAAGCAGGTGATGGATTCTGGAGACCCAGCTCTTGGTACAGAAAATGAGATTTAGGATGCCCAGCGCAGGGGAATTTGAGGTTAACTTCTGAAACATGCAGCATGTCTCAGGCTCAAACTGTATGCTGCGTTTAGATGTAGGTTCAAAGCTTATTTTCAAATAAGCTCTTAAACTGGTTGAGGAAAGAACAAGCTTCTGAATTCTGGAAGGTTCTTGCATGTGCAGAAAGGTAGACTGAAGATGGGGTTATTTTGTAATGAAGGATGAATTAGAAAAGTGCCTAGGTGTGGAAATGTTGCATGATAACTGTAGTTGGAGGGGGGGAAAACAAATTGGAAGAACCTGAAGTACTTTAAAATCTAGTATATGAGGTGGGAGTAGGCATAGCTAAAACTAGGCGTGGTTTTAGCTGCAGTATCTGAAGAAGAGAAGGGAGGGCCACGTTAGTGGCGTTCGTTAAGGGCCAGGGTTTGACAGTGAGGGAGTGTGGCAGGGATATTTTTGAAGCTGGGATACGAGTACTTCAAAGCCCAGAAGAAATTGCCTTTGGCGGCTGATGGGGACCTTGAAGACTACGTAAGACGTGGTTAAAACTGCTGCACTTAAGATGTTCAGCACCCCTTGCTAGCGTGGCACCCAGTGTGTCCAGGGGGTATCGCACCCTGGGACTAGGACTCAAGCAGAGCAGAAACCTGCCTGGATTTCAGAGCTGCTCAGTGTGGGCAGGAACTCGTTAAAATAAGTTAATGTTGTGGGTTTGGTTGAAACCCAGGTGTTTTAGCTTATGTCCTATCAATTACCATAAAACTGCTCAAGAGAAGATGGTCCTGTGGTTTCAGACTTGAAGAGCTCAGTTCTGTGCATGTGCAGGGACTGTGTGTGGAAAATACTCGGAGAACTGCAGAACTTAGTGCATAGGATATAGTGAGGGACAGAAGAGAAATTAAAGGAAATTGGCCTATTGGTAATAGTCAGCAACTGCAGACCATGGTGAAAGAGTAGAAACAAAAAAGGGGTAACTTTGGCTTTTACAACTGAGTATTTATTTCCTGTGCTTGGACTTCTCAAACATTGTCTAAGATGGAAGAAGGAGAAGCAGTCACGGGAAATTACAGAAGCTGGGAGGAGGAGCAGGAAGATTAGGAGAAATAGGAGGACCTGTATTTAAAGTGTGTTGTAAGGAAGAAAAGAGTAGTATACTGCTGTGAAAAACTACC